>JAODAL010022119.1:0-65458 GCA_025379985.1 Phyllomedusa bahiana | reverse complement strand
CCCCCCGTCAACGATCTTTATTGTACAAGCTGGGAGAGGAGGCGTAATCCATAGTTCCATGAGAACTATGGATTACCGTAATTTCGTCGGAGCATCTCGCCCATATTAGAGCGCAAATACGCAGCGAAATGCACGGCGAAGTTACCCCGTGTGAACATAGCCTAAATCTCCTTACTCATACCTGACATGCTATGTGTAAGGAGATTCAGTCTCTGAAATGTGTTAGCGTATTTTACATTGTTTGTTATAGATTATACCAGTCTTTATTGATAAGACCTTTATTAATGAGCATGACAATAACATAATTTTTTATATATTCAAATAAACTTCTGTGGATGTAAAGCTGGTTTTCCTAAATGTTCTTTGACTGCAATGATGAACTGGCTCCTGTCTTCCTGATCATGCCTCCTCCATCTGAAGGTCTCTGGAGCTGATGTCCCTTTTCTTTTTGATTCATTAATTTTGGTCAAACTCTTAAAATCAAAAAGATTTATAAAAAAAAATGACAAATACTAATTGTTTAAAATGATGAAAGTAAAGCCCTCGCTGTCACAAAAAATGTAAAAAAAATCAATTTAATAGCGTAAAACATGTTACAAACTTTTATTAAGTTAACCAGCAGAAAAACATAACTATAAATAGTCATTAAAATCCATAACATATGTGGTATAAAAGGGTTAAATAATAATGCTAATCTGGCATGAAACTAGGAGTGAACGTGCTGACAGCCGCTCCCACTGGCGGCAGCTCCCTCCGTGGGATGAGATAATTGTCATTACTAGATGATTAGGGGATCATAAATCCATAAGTACAAGCTACAACATGTGATGCCAATGTGATGTAGTAAAGACAAGTCGTGTGGTAATAACTTAGCACCACGTCCCATCATTAAATAATTAAGTATCAGAGAGTATAAAACCAAAACTTTATGGTACAGAGGTAGATACATGTGTCTTGGCCTGACACTGGTGGTGAGTAGTGATTGCCGATATCATTTATATCATCGTGGTTATCATTTAGAGTAAGGGCGTCATTGAGGGCCACATTAGCATTATGGTCACCGTAAAATGGCTGATGGGTGGTTTTGAAGGGTGGCTAAGATGTCTGGTTAGGGCTGTCAGAGATGTGCCACCATCTGTAAGTTGCTGAGCAGAGGGGTGTGGAGGTGCGCCAAATCCAAGATGGCCTCTGTTAGGGCAGTACTCTTGGTACTGCTGTAAGGGGACCACCTAAAATGTGAAACAAAGGAGGGGTCACACTGTCTTTTCCAGCTACCGCCCCATGTTTGGTACAAAGAACAGACAGATGACAGGTTAGGCAGAAAAAACAGATCATCTCAGTTGTATGCACTTCCTGGTGATGCACGCACAATTGAAATTATATATATATATTTATTTTTAATAGGGGGGAAGTATCTAATTACTTAGGGGTCTATACGTACATACCTACTTACTGTTGGGATCCTGTATACCTACCCACAGACTGAGGGGGTACTATAAACCTACCTAACCACTGGGGGCTATAACCCTAACTACCTACTGGTGACCTATATACTTATCTGCCTACTATGGGGGCTATATATCTACCTACCTACTAGGGAAACTGTATATGCTTAGCATACCTACTGAAGGGGCTTATATAAATTTATACCTAACAAAGGGTCTAAATACCTATCTACATGGAAGGAGGGGGGGGGGCACTACATACCTACCTACTGAGGGCTCCCTATATATCTACTTATCCACCAGAGGGGCCCTATAAATATACCTACCTACTGGAGGGTCTATGTACTTGCCTGCCTACTGAGGGTGCCCTATGTACCTACCTACTAAGAGGCTTACCTATCTAACTACCTAACTAGTGGGAGTCTTATTTACCTAATGATGGATTACATGCCTATATATCTATTGGGGGCTTACGTACTTAATAGGAAGATTTTGCTTACATATTGCCTAACTAATTTTAAAGGTCTACCTGACCTAAAAGAAGTGTCTACTTGTCTTCCTGCCGTATTTGGGGGTGTACCGCGTACTGTATATGGACTTGTTCCTACCTACTATAGTGTGGTATACTGGTGGTACAAACAGCGGCCCTATAATTATCTAAGGGCAATTTCACTGTTTGGGGGTACAATTGCTGTGTGAGGTACCAAGAAAGCCATTATTACTATTTGGAGCACTATGGATGAGTAGTGTGTAGAGAGGTGGGGAACACATAGGGAGATGCAAGGAAAGTGGGAAGTGTTTGTTTTATAAATTCTGCAGGCACGAGTTGTGGCTGGGAGAAGCCGTCATGACATTCAGGACCTGATGGAGAAGAAAATGTAAAGAGAACGACTCATCAGAGAAAATAACGATTCATCAGAGAAGACGTCACCTGTGAGTCACTAACTGTAACGGAACTGTAATCACGTATATGTGCACAGACAGCCTGTGTACACAAATATTTACCACTATAAGGTCACTGTATGGTGGTACTAGTGACCTTAATGTAACATTTTATATTCAGTAACAGTATGGTGGTATTATTCAGTCACTTTATGGTGAAGATATGTGGTCGTGATGTGGCTATATTATTTGGTTCTTGTACATTGTAGTTATTGGTGATATTGGTCTTGCTATACTGATTTGGTCAGCAACATTAGGGTGGTATTAGTCACTATATAGTGGAGTCATGCAGTAATGATGTGGCTGTATGTTCTGGCCCTTGTATACGTGCTGACCCAATGAATAAAGACAATTGTTCAGTGTAAACTCCAACAAAAAACTAAACCCCAAAGCGCAATAATTTTTTTTCATGTTTGGGTGTATGAGGCCCTGAAATCTCTGATGGCAGCCTTGGCGTCTGCTACTTTAGCTGGTCCTGCCACCTCTGCCAATTGCTGGCTGCCTCCTCTGGCTAAAGTGTTGAGCGAATCCTTCTTCACCCAGACTTTCTCCATCCCTACTCGCTGTGTCTAAGCTCTAAGTGGGCCACAAATATTGACTTGGTGTCTTAAGAATCAGCCCTTGGACATTGATTTTTTCACATGTGATTTAGGGAGTTTAAACCTATAGATAAATGTCATTTGCTATATGGTCCTGTTTACACCATTCACATCCAAAGCTGCACACAGAATCTTCCTGGTTGTCACTTGAGGCTACTTACCTTTGCGCCACTATATATGGATCTGTTGGTTACTTTCAAACCTTCATTGTGGCTGCTTCCTAATGTGCGCATGCGCAGGTCCTTTTACATTTAAAGGGCAAATGCGTACCACCAATCTTCTTCTCCTCCTATCATTGAGCTTTGGGGTCTATTTAAACAGACAGTTCCTTTATTCCCATGCCTGATCTTTGATTGTGTTTTTGGCTTTCAGTAGCAATTTCTGTGTATTGATTTATGGTATCTGACCTCAGCTGTCCATAGACCTCACAACCTGTTCACTGCCTGTCCTGACTCTCGGATTGTCTTTGACCTCACAAAAACTCCACCTTCATTGACCAACTACGTTTCTTGGGAATTCCCTCAGTTCTACATCTGGATGTCAGCTGTCACCACGGGTAACCATGTTGGGAATAACAACCTAGGAGTCCTCTATAGTGAGGACCAGAACCATGTACAGGGGTTGAAAGTTGAAAACCAGGACCAGAGGGCTCCTCAGACTTCCTTTCCTTCTAAGCTAAAGCTTCTGTGTGACAACAAAGGATCCACCACCCATCTCCGGTGAGTTGTGATAACCGTGAACAGAGAACAGTCTTCTAGTCTGGCTAAATTTGATTGAATGGCGTTGAGGAACATGTGATTTTCTTTATACAGTATATCAAAATTCAATGGTGAGTTACATAGTGTTTCCTCCAGGTATTCCCACCAATGGCATGAACATCAAATGAACGGCTCACCTCTCCAGAGTCAGGTGTTCCTTGGACTGCTTACCTTGGTTGGGAGCGGCGTGCAGCACACCTGCTGTAGTATTCCCAACAATGATTTAGTTTATCAACTAAATACTGGAAATCCCCATGAGCCCCATGAGTTATGTTCCCTGTCCCAAAGTCCATATAAGTGAATGAGCTGGTATGGGGGTTCAACTGCTCTGACCCCTGCGTAATAAACTTTTATATCATATCTAGTAGATGCCATATAATTTTTCATAGGAAAACTTTTTCAAAAGAGTTGTCTCAGAAAGGAATTGCTTACCAGTAGTGTTGAGCGATTTTTATCGACAAAGTTGAAATCGGCAAGGTTTTTATGGTGATCGAAATTTTCAGATCATGCGATAATTAGGTTAAAATCTGTGCATCATCTATTAAGATCGCGCCATTTTCGGCGCTTCCTGTAATTTTGGCGGCCAGCAAATCAGATTACAGAATAGAGCAGGGTGAGATGTGTGTGCGACGTCATGACTGGGATGTGTATGGTTGCGATTGGCTGGAAAAATCACATGACCTCGTTTTACATAGAACAGCGTTTTCCTGTTTCAGCCTCAGTGTCTCTCAGCGTCTCATATGGATAGGACTGCGCTCTTGCTGTGGCCAAACAGCTTAGCGAAATTAGTCTATTTCTGCACAGAGAAACCTCTACTATTAGCTGTGATCCTTCCAATTTAGTTAGATTAGAGATTTGAACATTTTATGTAGTTAGCTAGAGAATTTTAAAGGCGCATCTACCGCTGTAAATTCACGGCGGGTGGGGGGAGGGGGGGGGGGGGGGGGGGAGGCCGCGGGCGAACACAGACAAGCTCTATCTGTAAAGAACACTGGATAAAGTTCACCAAGACTTAGTGTAGACATTGTAGTGGAATATCTTTATTATTAACAGTTTGCTATTGAAATATTTCCTGGATATTGGGCAGCCTGAACTTATATTGGATACACATCATTTCTAGTAACTGCAGGTCTCTTTGTTAGCTGCAAAAACTCCACTTTTATTATCAGTATAGATTTCAGATAGGTGTTAAATTTTACCCATTACACCTGTGACTGTTGATATAGCCACCTTGCAGTTAAATTACAATACAGCAATCTTGTAGTCAGCACAGGTTGTTTGTTGCCAAAAATACCGCTGTATCGTACGAAAACATCACAGTTACGTGTTTTTTGACTTTTGCGCACCCAGCATTGTTCATTGACGCAGCATCCACGTAAATCTTAAAACAGCAATTCTATATTCACCACAGGTGAATTGAAAGGTGCAAAAAATACCGTTTATTATACCAAAACATAACAGTTACGTGTTTTTTGACTTTTGCGCACCCAGCATTGTTCATTGACGCAGCATCTACGTAAATCTTAAAACAGCAATTCTATATTCACCACAGGTGAATTGAAAGGTGCAAAAAATATCGTTTATTTTACCAAAACATAACAGTTACGTGTTTTTTGACTTTTGCGCACCCAGCATTGTTCATTGACGCAGCATCTACATAAATCTTAAAACAGCAATTCTATATTCACCACAGGTGAATTGAAAGGTGCAAAAAATACCGTTTATTATATCAAAACATAACAGTTACGTGTTTTTTGATTTTTGCACACCCAGCATTGTTCATTGACGCAGCATCTACGTAAATCTTAAAACAGCAATTCTATATTCACCACAGGTGAATTGAAAGGTGCAAAAAATATCGTTTATTATACCAAAACATAACAGTTACGTGTTTTTTGACTTTTTGCGCACCCAGCATTGTTCATTGACGCAGCATCTACGGAAATCTTAAACATCAATTCTCTATTCACAACAGGTGAATTAAAAGGTGCAAAAAAATACCGTTTATTATACCAAAACATAACAGTTACGTGTTTTTTGACTTTTGCACACCCAGCATTGTTCATTGATGCAGCATCTACGTAAGTCTTTTTTTTTTTTAACGTTATTTTTATTAATGTTTCCAAATTAGTAATTACAAACAAACAATACCCCCAACACGGGGGAGCAACAAAGGGGGTCAAGAGGGGGGGGGGAGGGTCGGAAATGTAGGGGATCAGGGAAAGTAGAAATGCAATTACAATCTGTAGATACGTAAATCTGAAAAGAAACAACAATTATCTAGCATAAAGTAACGTGTCATGCCGGATAAATTATAGAACAATAGCAGAGTTCAAGCACGTTCAGAACTCAATAACCGAGAAATGTAAGAATCAGACATACAGGCAAATCATGATAGGAAAAAGGTGGTTCCCTTTCCTGAAATCTAATTTTTTCTCAGATACAAGGCCTGAAACACCCTAGGGGGAGAGGAGGGGGAAGAGAGAGAGAGGGGAGAGGATAAAAAACAAAAAAAAAAAGAAAATAAAAAAAAAGGGGGGGGGGGGGCGGAGAAGGATATCCAGGGGTACGCGAATCTGCCCACCCAAAAAAAAAAAAGGCGAAAGGAGTAGTGACAACAAATGATTGGCAGTCTCCACTCAGCAGGGTGGCGGATTATCTAATATCGGGGGTTGACCTCCAGCAGCACACTCCAAATACCACGTGGTGTATTGAAAACAAGAGCGTATGCGGGCTTTTATATGAGCAGGAAGAATATTAATTATGGGTTGCCAGGTTAGGAAAAATCCTTCAACTCTCGATTCTTTCTGTAAAGAAGCATCCACCCAATCCATACGTAGCAAAAAGGATAATTTTTCTAAAAAGAGCCGCAATGATGGGTGAGTGGGACCTATCCACGTTTGAAGTATGGTCTTGCATGCAGCTGCTGAGATGCATGGTAATAATTTCTTAGTGTGGGATGGGACTTGCAAATTTGGATCTAGGATTCCAAAAAGAGCCCACATTGGCGAGAAGGGAATGTCAAACAATGTGTGAGTTCGGACGAAGCGGTATATCCTCCTCCAGAAAGATTGGTTAACTGGGCAATTCCAGAAACAATGGAATAAATCCGCGGTGCTCTCCCCGCATCTGACACAAGCTGGTGAAGGGGCTCCTCCCATCAAAAAATTACGGTGCGGTGATATATAACCGCGGTGTAAAATTTTTAAAGACATCTCCCAATAGGAGATGCTAGGGATATGTTTGGTTAGTCGGGAGTGTGCCACTAATAAGTCTTCAATATGCAAGTTAGGGATATCTGTGGTCCATCTGTTAGGGCCTGAGGGTCTAGATCCATAGTCTAATAGTGACCTAAGATGCAAATGAAACTTAGAGACCTGTCCTCGTGGATCAGGAGCCCTAGAGAGCAAGTCAAGGACCGCGTCTTCCCAAGTCAGTTGCCCCAAAGACCTAGTCACCACCAGCACATAGCTTTGGAGCTGCAAAAAATGGAAAGGGTGTGAGCATATGAAGTCAAATTTAGTGCAAAGTTGATTAAAGGACAACACCTTCCTTTCCTGGACGTCTACCAGATCCCCTACCTTAGTGAGACCCCTATCAGACCAGTATTTAAAGAGTGAATGGGCTTTGCCATTCTGAAAGGCGGGGTTATGAAGGAATCTAAGGCCCAGGGAAAACTCCGCGGACAAACCCTGCTGTCTACGAATGGCACGCCATGTCTTCCAAGAAGCCATGAACAACGGGTTTTCTCTGATCTCCTGAGGTAGAGCACCATATGAAAAGTGTAAAAGATTTATCAGGGAGGTAGGGGGGTACAATTGTGCCTCCAAGTCTCCTGGTGCAAAATTATTTGATCCCGTCATCCAATCCCGCAGAATACACATGTTGGCAGCAAGGTTATAAAGTTTAGTATTCGGAAAATTAAGTCCACCATGGGACCTGGGCTGGCGCAATACAATAAAGGGGACACGAGGGCGTTTGCCATTCCATATAAAGGAGGCAAACAACCTATTAATTAGTTTTTCATCCCGAGGACGCAGATACAATGGAAGGGTCCGAAAAAGGTACAGGAGCCTCGGGAAGACCACTAATTTTAAAAGATTCGCTCTACCCGCAAACGATAACGTGAAGCCTGTCCAAGCAGCAAGTTTCTCATTAAGGAATTTCATAAATAGGTCCAGATTTGTTGAATATAACTTAGCAGGGTGTCTAGTAATCTGAACTCCAAGATAGGTGATGGAAGAATTCTGCCACTTTAACGCAAAGTTGCGGGTCCATAACGGGAACGAGGGGCCTCTTAATAGTAGAGCCTCTGATTTGCTGAGATTGACCCTAAATCCCAAGAGTGCCCCCTTCTGTTCCACCTCCGCCAATAATTGAGCAAGAGTGTCTCGTGGTTGCGAGACAAAAAGCAGCAGGTCATCCGCAAATGCTGATAAACGAATTTCTGTACTGCCAACATAAATGCCTTGAAATCCCCCCCATGTTTGTAAATAGCGTAGGAAAGGGTCAAGCGCAAGGTCAAACAGAAGGGGGGAAAGCGGACAGCCCTGTCTGGCTCCACGGAATAGAGAAATGTGCGGTGAGTTTAAATCATTAATTGTAAGAATTGTAGAAGCTTCAGTTTGCAAACCAACAAGATAATCAAGAAAGGTGTTCCCGAAGCCCCTGTACCTCAAAGAGGTGTTTAAGAATTGCCAAGATATGGAGTCAAACGCCTTCTCGGCGTCTAAGCTGAGAAGCATAGTAGTGGGAAGGCTAGGGTTGGAAGCAGCGACTGTCGCTGCAATTGCTGTACGAATACCCCGGGTAGAGTGCCGTCCCCTCACAAACCTCAGCTGCGATGGAGTCAGGAGCTGCGGGAGGAAGTCCTGCATTCTGTTAGCTAGAATCGTGGCTAATAGTCAGTATTGAGGAGGGATATCGGGCGTAGTCCCCGGCGCCGCCGCTATCCGCCGCCGCCGCCGATCGTTAGGGTCCTAAGCCGCTACCAGTCGCTAAGCTATCGGCTTAGCGGCTTAGGACCTTGGCGACGGCAGCGGTGGCGGGACTAACTGTATGTGCGTCCGCCGGACGCACATACAGTTAGATGCTTCAGCGGAGCAGAGAGCTCCGCAGAGTACTAGGAAGCCGAAGGATGCGGCTCTATGCGCCGGAGTGCAGGGGCGGTGTGCGCGGCCTGGTGACGTCACACCGCTGAAGAAAAGACCGGGAGCAGCGACCGCGGCGGGGAGAGCGAGGTCAGGTAAGTGCTGTCATTGTCTTACTTTTAATTGTCTTATTCATGCTGGGGGCCTAGTATCTATTGTAATATGTGCAGGGAGGGGCTATTATCTACTGTTATATGTGCAGGGAGGGGGGCTTTTATCTATTGTTATATGTGCAGGGAGGGGGCCTATTATCTATTGTTATATTTGAGGGAGGGGGGCTATTATCTATTATATGTGCAGGGAGGGGGGCTATTATCTATTGTTATATGTGCAGGGAAGGGGGCTATTATCTATTGTTATATGTGCAGGGGGGGCTATTATCTATTGTTATATGTGCAGGGAGGGGGGCTATTTACTGTTATATGTGCAGGGGGGCTATTATCTACTGTTATATGTGCAGGGAGGGGGGCTAATATCTACTGTTATATGTGCAGGGGGAGGGCTATTATCTACTGTTATATGTGCAGGGAGGGGGGCTATTATCTACTGTCATATGTGCGGGGGGGGCTATTATCTACTGTTATATGTGCAGGGAGGGGGGCTATTATCTACTGTTATATGTGCAGGGAGGGGGGCTATTATCTACTGTTATATGTGCAGGGAGGGGGGCTATTATCTACTGTTATATTGCAGGGAGGGGGGCTATTATCTACTGTTATATGTGCAGGGAGGGGCTATTATCTACTGTTATATGTGCAGGGGAGGGGCTATTATCTACTGTTATATGTGCAGGGAGGGGCTATTATCTACTGTTTTGTGCAGGGAGGGGCTATTATCTACTGTTATATGTGCAGGGGACTATTATCTACTGTTATTTGTGCAGGGAGGGGGGCTATTATCTACTTGTATACGTGCAGGGAGGAGCTATAATCTACCTACAAATGTGCTGTGAGGGGCTATAAGCTATCTATATACCTGCTGGGGGACCTAAACCTGCCTATATACCTACGGGGGATCCATAACCTGCCCATATACCTGCTAGGGGACCCATAACCTGCCCATATACCTGCTAGGGGACCCATAACCTGCCCATATACCTGCTGGGGGATCAATAACCTGCCCATATACCTGCTAGGGGACCCATAACCTGCCAATATACCTGCTGGGGGACCTAAACCTGTCCATATACCTGCTAGGGGACCCATAACCTGCCCATATACCTGCTAGGGGACCCATAACCTGCCCATATACCTGCTGGGGGATCAATAACCTGCCTATATACCTACAGGGGGATCCATAACCTGCCTATATACCTACTGGGGGATCCATAACCTGCCCATATACCTGCTAGGGACCCATAACCTGCCCATATACCTGCTAGGGGACCATAACCTGCCCTATACCTGCTGGGGGATCAATACCTGCCTATATACCTGCTTGGGGACATACTAAGTTCAGTCGTAACTAATGGGAGATATATAAAGTATAACCACCTACTAGAGGACGTATAACTTACTGGGGGACCCTTTTACCTTCACTGGGGGGACACATAATTTACTGCGTGTGAAGTCGCTAACAGTCGTTAAGCCGGTTGTTAAGGCCTCAAGACAAGTCAGTTGATAAGAGTTAGCAATCGACTCCGCGGACTCCAGTCGGTTGTTAAGCCGGTTGTTAAGGCCCCAAGTCGATTGTTTAAGACCTTAGCAATCGACTCCGGGGACTAATCGGGCGGTAAGAACCCACATCCTCTGGATCCTTCCCAGGTTTGGGGATAAGCACCATTCGGGCTTCCTGAAATGCTTCCACTGGAGTGTTATTGCAATATATATCATTGTAGAGGTCTGTAAGGATTGGGACCAGAGACTCCCGTAAGATCTTATAATACTCCCCGGAAAATCCGTCTGGGCCTGGTGATTTATTGTTTTTCAATTTATTAATGGCGTCCCTAACCTCTTGCTGCGAAATAGGGGCCGATAGATGTTCCCTCTGATCCGATGTTAACTTGGGGGGCTTAGTAAGATTGATTAAATCCCATGTAGCCTGGGACTGATATGGTCGATCTTGGTACAAATCAGTATAGAATGCACAGAAAGCTTCTACTATGGCCTTAGATTATGTTACAACCTGGCCCGTGTGGGGGTGACGTATTCTAAGAATGAATTTTTTCGAAGAGTGGGGTTTCGTAAGTCGTGCCAAGAGCCTACCTGACCTCCCTCCCCAACGGAAGAAGTGATTCTTCGTATGTTCTAGTTGCCATTTAGCCTGCGTAAGGGTATGGGCATCCAGAAGACGCTTGGCTTCCAAATACGCCTGCTTGTGTGAATCATCAGGGTGCGCTAGATAGTCCCTATGGGCCTCCAGGAGACCATCATGTAATGTAGTATACGCCTGTCTGCTACGCTTTCGCATCAGAGAAACAAATCTACGTAAATCTTAAAACAGCAATTCTATATTCACCACAGGTGAATTAAAAGGTGCAAAAAATACTGTTTATTATATCAAAACATAACAGTTCGTGTTTTTTGACTTTGCGCACCCAGCATTGTTCATTGACGCAGCATCTACGTAATTTTAAAACAGCAATTTATATTCACCACAGGTAAAATTGAAAGGTGCAAAAAATACCGTTTATTATACCAAAACATAACAGATAGGGTGTTTTTTGACTTTTGCCCAGTCCAGATTTGTTGATAGGACAAACCCTTTCAGTTAAATTTGAATTTCCCGCAATTTTGTTTTTATTAGAGGGATTTGAGAATAGCTGTGATTTGCCGTCTTTTAATAAAGACTTTCCAAAACTATTCCATACCTTCTCAAATTTTTATATTCTGAACATGGAGCGAAATGCAGGTGGTAAGCGAGCAAAGAGGGGGTAGCACATGGAGGTAGGGGTACGAGAGAAGGTGCTCCTTCCAGTGCTGGCGACACACGCATGCCAGCGGATCGTCAGTTGCAGGACCGTCAGGCTGTCATCGCTGGGTCAGGGCCTGTGAATCTAAGTAAAAGAACATCGTCGCCAATCTGTCCTTCAGTGGTTAAGCACAACCTGCATCTAAGCAGTCTTACCACCACGTCCTCGGCAGTCACGGCCACAAATGTCGGTCATCAGCATCATCAGGCATCCGCGTCCAACATTGAAGCGAGCCCAAATGGTCCCAACTCGTGTAACCCTCAACATTGGATAAACCATTGTCCTAGAATGACCTCTTTTGATGACAAAATGCGGTTGGGGTCTAAGGCATGTTTAAAGATCAAGAGGCCAAAGAGATGATTTTCTCTGCTCTGACGCCCAGTTATGATGCCATCAGAGTAGGTGAGGAAGCCGGTCAATCGGCAAAAATCCCGGGTGGTCGCAACGCCTGCATACCGCCATGTTTATCATAGCCCGGCAGCTTCTGGATGCACGAAATCAGGACGACCAAGCGTCACCTGTGTTAATGATGAGATGATAGACGACATTTGCGATCAATCCTGGTCTGTTTCCGCAGAATTTCTTGCGAGCGGCTCATCATGGACGATGAGGAAGAAGATAGGGGTAGTGACAATTACGGTCCACGCCACAAAAAGGAAGAGGGCGTGTCCCGCAGAAGTCCAGCTGGATATGATTCCGCCAGCCACTGTCACGCAAACACTCCGCTCCTCGCTTATCGACCACAAAAAGGTCCAGGACCTCGCGAAGCACTGGCCTCTTTGACCAAGCCAGGGCGTCGCTAGGCCAGTTTTATTCGGGGCTCGGTCCCAGAATAAAACACCCCTGGTGCCCGCGAGTCTCCCGGGCACATCCAAACGGCCTCTGCGTGGGCCTGGAGCCCGACTGAGCCCTTCTCAGCTGAGTGTGCGTCCGCTGGACACGCACACACAGCTGCGGGCTTCTGCGGGGCAGAGAGCGAGCGCTCCCTGCTCCGCAGACAGTGTACGACCGGCTCTGGGTCAGACAACAGCGGGGCCGCCGGGTCCTCACAGCGCTGAGGACTCCGCCGCGCCCCGTGCGCCTCAGCCGGATCAGCGTCGCGATGATGTTGATGTCATCGCTACGCTGCCTGTCCTCGTAGCGCACAGCGCGTCATAGGCCGTGCCCCAGAGGAGCTACCGGAGGAGCGCGCGGCCTGAAGAGGACAGAAGAGGAGCGCGACTCAGCCGTGGGGAGTTAAGCTTAGAATATGAATTTGTTTATTTTTAACGCTTTACCTGCCTCAGTGCCCTCTATATACTGCCTGTGCCCCTATAATGCCTGCCTGTGGCCCCCATACCCATGACCTGTGCCCCCTATCCCTGCCTGTGGCCCCCATAATCCCTGCCTGTGCCCCCCTATATTACTGCCTGTGCCCTACTAATGCCTGCCTGTGGCGCCCCATACGCCTGCCTGTGTACGCAACCCCCTCGCTCACCCCCCAACCACGCACCCCCCCCACCCCATATTCCCTGCCTCTGGCCCCCATATCCTGCCTTGACCGCCCATATACGCCTGCGGCCCCTATATGCCTGACACTGTGGCCCCCATATACTGCCTGGGGCCCCCATAATACCCACTGCCTGTGGCCCACACCAAATACTGCCTGTCTGTGCCCCTATATGCCTGCCTGTGGCCCCCATATCACTAGCCTGTGGCCCCCATACTTCCCTGCCTGTGGTCCCCCATATACTGTCCTGTGCCCCAATCAAATGCCGCCTGTGCCCCTATATTGGCCTGCCTGTGGCCCCATATCCCTGGCCTTGGCCCCCATATCCCTGCCTGTGGCCCCCATATACTGCCTGTGGCCTCCATATACTGCCTGTGCCTCCATATCCCTGCCTGTGGGCAACTATATGCCTGCCTGTGGCCCCCATATACAGCCGGTGGCCACCCTATCCCGGCCTGTGCCCCCATATCCCAATTGCTGTGCCCCCATAAGCTGCCTGTGCCCCTATAATCCCTGCCTGTGGCCCCCATATACTGCCTGTGGCCTCCATATCCCTGCCTGTGCCCCTATAATGCCTGCCTGTGGCCCCCATATACTCATAGTTGCCAACTTTTGAAAGTGAAAAAGCAGGAGACTCTAGTGGGCGGCTCGCGTAGCGCGCCGCGGCAAATTTGCATGGGCCTCCCATCTTGACGTTATGCCCACGCCCCTTCAGAAAGCCACACCCACTCCACCTAACTGCATAACGGACTTTGAAGAAAGCCATGTAGATCACATATAGCCAGGTAGTAGCCCACATAACCAGGTATTGCCCCTTACAGGCTGTAGATCCCCCTGTAGCCAAGTAGATGCCCCCCTCTAGTAACAAGGTAGAGCCAAAGTATGTGTAGGCCAGGTAGATGCCCCCCTTTGTTAGCCAGGTAGGTGCCCCCATTGTTTAGAGCCAAGTGAGTGCCCCACGATTGTTAGCCCAGGTATGCCCCATCTGTTAGCCAGGTATTATTTTTTGAAATGTTTTTAATTGGATGGTATCTATGATGCCCCCATTGGTTGCCAGGTAGTGCCCACCATTGGATGCCAGGTAGTGCCCCCAACTTTTAGCCAGGTAGTCAGCACGCCCATCTTTTTAGGCCAGGTAGTGCCCCATCTGTTAGCCAGTAGTGCCCCATCTTGATTAGGCCAGGTAGTGCCCCCATCTGTTAGCCAGGTAGTGCCCCCCATAGTAGCCAGGTAGTGCCCCCATCGTTAGCCAGGTAGTGCCCCATCCTACATTAGCGCATGGTATTTGCCCCCATTGGTTGCCAGGGTAGTGCCCCCATTGGTTTGCCAGGTAGTGCCCCCCATCGTTTGCCAAGTAGTGCCCCCATTGTTGCCAGGTAGTGCCCCCATTGTTGCCAGGTAAGTGCCGCCCAGCTGTTTAGCCAGGAGTGCCCCCACGTTAGTCTAAGGTAGTGCCCCCATCTGTTAGCCAGGTATTGCCGCACCTTTGTATAGCCAGGGTAGTGCCCCCTATTTTTTTCTTTTTTTTTTTTTTTTTTTTGTTTTCTCATTTTTTTTTTTTTTTTTTTTTTTTTTTGTTGCCGGTAGTGCCCCCAATGTTGCCAGTTGTGCCCCCATTGTAGCCAGGTAGTGTCCCCAATTTTGCCAGGTAGTGTCCCTCTGTTAGCCAGTAGTGCCCCCTCTGTTGCCAGTAGTGGCCTCCATTGTTGCCAGGTAGTGTCCCACCTCTGTTAGCCAGGTAGTGCCCCATTGTTGCCAGGTAGCCCCATTGTTGCCAGTAGTGCCCCCTTCTTGTAGCCCATGGTAGTTGCCCTCCTCTGTTAGCCAGGTAGAGCCCACATTTTTGTCCAGATAGTTCCCCCATTGTTGCCAGGTAGAGCCCCCTAAGCTAATAAAAATAAAATAATAAAATCCACTACCTTACCAGGCTCCTGCAGCTGCTGCCAGCTCCATGCCTCATCTCTCAGCGAGCGTGTCAGGGGGAAGTGAGAGCAGCCGCCGCGATCACTCCCCTCAGAGCCGCGCCGTTCACTTCCCCTGCGCCGCTGAACTGTATGTGCGGCTCACACACCGGCGCCGTACATACAGGAGAGGGAGGGAGGAGGAGGATCGACCCCTCCTGCATCCTCCAACCGCACAGTGATGACCGGCTACGGGGCGGTTGAGCGGAATCCGCTGCGGCCGCTGCACCCGCCTGTAAGAGCGGAAAAATCCCGCGAGACGCAAGAGGAGCGCACCACGCTACTCTTGCGCCGCGAGTAATTTTTAAAGGACCCCCGCCGCCTGCAGCAGGCGGGAGGAATGCCAACTCCCCACGGAGGGCGTGAGGGGACCCCAAAAGAACGGGACCCCCCCGCCAAAAACGGAGATGTTGGCTATGTATGCATATACTGCCCGTGGCCCCATATCCCTGTCTGTGTCCACCTATAATGCCTCCTGTGTCCCCCATTATGCTGCTATGCCCCCATATCCCTCTCTAGTGGCCCCATAATGCTCTGCCTGGCCCCTAAGGATTCCTGCCTGTTGGCCCCCATTGCTGCCTGTGGCCCCCATATCCCTCTCAGTCCCCCAAAAGCTGCCTGGCCCCTATAATAGACCATGCCTGTGGCCCCATATCCCTAGCCTTGTGGCCCCCAATATCTCTGCCTGTGACCCACATATTCTGCCTGTAGGCCCCATATCACCAGCCTGAGTGGGGCGGCGGAGGGGGGGGGGGGGGGGGGGGGGGGGGGGGGGGGGGGAGGGGGGGGGGGGGGGGGGGGGGGGGGGGGGGGGGGGCGCGGAGGGGGGGAGGGCGGGCGGGGGGGGCCCCATATCCCTGCCTGTGGCCCCCATATGCATGCCTGTGGCACCATATGCTCCTGTGCCCTTATATACCTGCCTGTGCCCCCATATACTGCCTGTGTCCCATATTCCTGCTGTGGCCCCCATATACTGCCTGTGGCCCTATATACCTGCCAGTGGCCCCCATAACTGCCTGTGTCCCAAATATAACTGCCTGTGGCCCCCATATACTGCCTCAGTACCCCATATACTGCCTCAGTGACCCTATATTCTGCCTCAGTGCCCCTAAATACCTGCCTGTGGCCACATATACAGCCTGAGACCCCCCTATATACGTTTTTTTTTCTTTTTGTTTTTTTTTTTGTCTTAAGTTTTGTTTTTTAGGCTTGCCTGTGATCCCTATATACCTGCCTACTCTGGCCCCTATATACCTGCCTGTGGGCCCTATATACCTGCCTGTGGGCCACCATAATCTGCCTGTGCCCATATACTGCTGCAGTGCCCTATTATACCTAACTGAGGGGGGACTCTATACCTATAATTAATGAGTTGCTGGAAATTGAGATTCTAATATTATTTGGTGATCCAAATCCTCAGGGAACGAGTATTGGCCTGGGAGCCAATCAGCATGAAGGTGTGACCTTATGGATAAGAGAATGGAAAGTGAACAACGCTGATCAGAAAAGACCGTCTCCAAGTGATTATAACTAAATGTAACTGCTGTGTAATTACAACACATATATTTCGCAGAGTCTCCATACCAACATTATCTACCATATATTGCCCCAGTAATGGCAGGGGTATATGTAATCAGAGCCTGTGTACAGCTCATGCGTCCAATGTGGGTCAGCGTCGGTCAGGTCCTGGAGGATTATTTGATGCCTTAAGTAGTAATAGTTGGTCTTGGTTTTGATAGGAGGGTTTTAGTAACAATCACTTGTCGGGTAGATTTTGCTCCACATATCGGTGTAATGTTTTGGTGACTGTTTAGGGGTAGTTGTCATATGAAGTGAAAGTTCTGAAAAACGTAAATTTGGTCATTGGTGATTTTTAACTGTACAGTGACTGCTGAGGAGATTGGGACGGGAATCTGTTTGGGATGTGGCAGAAAATTAGTTGACAGGAACAAAGGTTTTTCTCTGTAAAAAAACATCCGCATTCACAATGAGGCTGCGGAAAAAAATGTCGTGTGACCCAGCCCTACTCAAGAAAAAGCACAAAGGCCCTAGCCCCGGATGTTTTAGGACCCTATGCAACGCCCTGGACCCAAGCCTCTATTCACCCAGCGATGTCAGTAAGCCGCCTTTGCCGTACAACTCATAAGTAGAGGCACAAAAGGAACCTTAAGTGGATTAACCACCACCAACATGTCTAGGTCACATGCACGAATGCATGAGTTGAAATGGAGGGAACACTTGCCAAAAAAGGCCAGACCGACCGCCTCGGGCCTCCAACCACTGTCACACCCTCTTCTCCGCGCTCCTCCCCTCCGCCACCACCTACTTTCCTCACTGCCTATGTCATACTCAGAGTCCATGAATCAGGGATCACCTCCGAAATTCAGCCTCCACCTTGCCCGGGTTACCACCAGCACCACCAGAGACCCATCCTCACCCCTTCTCCTTCCCGCCAGTTTGACGACCTGCACGCCGTACAGCGGCAGTCTAGGCAGCCACCTTCTGTCCTTCCAGGTTTTGGGAGGGCAGAAGAAACACTTTATCCCAAACCAACCCAAAGCCAAAAGCCTGAAAGTCGGCATATGCCAGTGCTTTTGCCTTGAAATGTTCCAATTTCCGTCTGTGGAACAGATGGTTTCACCCACGTCATGGCCCTCGCCTAGCCCCAATACCAGAATCCGAGCAGGCATTTCTTTGCCAGAAAAAGCCGTCCCTGCCCTGGCCCAGCCCCCCCACCCCCCGTGTCACATCTAAGAATTTTCATGCGCGTTGTCTGCATCTGTGACCGAAAAGTCCATCTCCACCACCAGACCACATGGACTAATTAAGCACGGCCAAGTCCGCTATATCTCTGTGACAGCACACTGGGTGAGCTGGGTGATGTCCTCTGGGGTGACGGTGGCTCTCATGCTCGCGCACTCTCTTCAAAACCGCAGGAGGTGGCAGGGCTACTATTCCCCCAAGGTCCTCTGGTGGCATCATCTGCCGCAAGACATCCAGGCCGTGTTGAAATTAATCTGCCTTGGAGACTGTCCCCACACAGTCAGAGAGCTGTGGAAAGCTCACCGACACAGACCGTGCGCTTGCTGGTGACAAGAACTTGTGCCAAGGCGAAGGGGTGTCGATAAACGGGCAAAATCTGCTGGGCACCCTTAAGATCGTAGGCTGAGCACATCCCTTGCCTGGCACATGTCATGAACTCTTGTGCGTCCAGAAATTTCTAAAGAGCTACCTGAGTCTGGACTGCCTGCTGAAGAAGGCTCAGAGGTCCGATGTTCGCTACTTAACCCTGTTACGACCCTGATTCGTTCGCCTGGCTGCGTTGCAGCGTCAGCTCGTACCTCCCGTCAACCGTCTCATTGTTGACGTGGCAACACGCTGGAATTCCCACCACTCCCATGCACCAGCGATTGTGGGGCACGCAATGCCATTACTCATTACGAAAAGTGACACAAGGCATGACAAGCGCGGTGCGAACCTCGGGTGGTTGAGAAACCACACGAGAGTGGAGGCAGGTGTAAGAGCTCTGCGTCCATCTTGCCAGTTTTGAAGAAGCCACCAAAATGGTCAGTGCGGACTATGCCCATTGTCAGCATGAGCATTGTGGTGATCTAAGTTCTAGGAAACTGACGATGGACACCTGAAACAAATCAGTCCTCCCAGCGACGGAGTAGGATACGGACACAGATGCAGACACGGAGCCTTATCCTACCTTCAAATCCGCAAGGCCCGACAGTTTCTCAATTTTATCGGTCTTCATTAGCAGTGGTTTCAGGTCCAGAGCTCGTGGCAAGGCCGGCACCCTCAGCTCTCAGGTGCATCCATCTGAGGCAAGTGCATGGCTGTGTTGAAGCTGTGGCCGGAGGAATGAGGAGGAGAGAGGAGGTAGTCCCTAGCACCGACGTCCCTGCCTTGGAAGAGGTTTGACAGTGAATTTGAGGCAGATGAAGAGAAAGATGAGGTATTACTAGTGCCACCATCAACCCAGAGGCTTGGGGAACTCAAGGCACCATCATCTCACATTAGTGCCTTTGATCTCATTTCCTCCCAACATGTATGTCCTCGGCATAAAGGCCACTCAAAATGAACAACAGTTACTGGGTGGGACCACCCTCCTGATCCCGTTTACAAAACAAAACTCATTCACATTTCCTTCCACCCACCCAAATAGAGAGATAAAATGCAGGAAATGGAGGCCTTGCTGATTGAATCAACTGAGAGACAAACTCTAGATTGCAGTCTGCTTCACGTCCTTCAAATGTCCACGGGTGGAACAACGCCACGACGTGACAGCTTAGAGTAGACCAAGTAGGCCGTAGCGGCAGCAGCAGTAGGCAAGGTGGCAGATAGCCTAAAGGTGACCTCTGCAATCTTTTATTTACCACTCTCACCAACGCATGCAAATGCAGGGCACACATCCAACACACAAGATACAACTTAAATCATGGAGTCACGACTATACCTGCGACCAACACCGATGTTTTTGTATGTGTTCTGGATCCCAATGAGACTTCTGGTATCCAAAAATGGACGATATTGGCCCAGAGCTGGACTCGCCATGCCATAGAGTTGTTGTCCTGCACCACAGCCAGCGTCATATCTGGCGGACCTATTCAGCACAGCGGTGGAGTCATTACAAGACAAACTCATCCGCTTCCCAGATAATGTGAATCGATTGACTTCATCATAGATGAAACAGGCAGGATTTCTGATGATGTTGTGGCCCTATTGCCGAGGTCCACCGATTAGTTGCTGGTCTAGCATCACATTGCCTCTCCAAACAGACAATGGATCCTCATTTGAAAAACTTATTTTTAAAGTGATCATTTCTACTGCAATTTTTATTCTCAATATCCTCAACAGTTCATTTTTGACTGGTTCTCTGCTGTGAGGAGACAAAAGACACCAATGTTTCATGACAAAACCACTAATTCCATTTACTCACTTCATCTTTAAAATTTTTTACATTGTCAATGGTTTTGGGGTCATGTTGCCATCACAATAATTTTAACATGGCTGAGAGTCATATTTTATAATTTTTGGAGTTCATGCTTGCTGTGAGATACAGCAATAATCATGGTCCCTTTGGAACAGAAATGTGGATTCTAATGTGCGTATTTCTCCTTCACAATTTTTAACATGCTGAGAAGTTCATTATTTATAATTTTTGGGGTCATGTTGCTGTGAGATACCAATAAACCATGGCGTCCTTTGAGAATACGAAAGTGTGGCTTCTAAGTGGCATTTTCCTCCTTCACAATTTTTAACATAGGCTGAGACATAATTTTATATAATTTTTTGTCATGCTGCTTGAATGCAGCAAGTACTACAGGTCCTATTCTAAAAAATGTTGTTTCTAATAGACATTTGTTCTTCAAACAATTGTCAAAAGTGGCTCATGTGTCATGTATTGAATTTTTGGGGGCATTTTGCTTCGTGACATGCTGCTATACTAACAGGTCCTATTTCTAAAAATTCGTTGTTTCTAACATACATTTGTTCTTCACAATTTTCCTAAAGTGACTCAAGTTCATGCATTGAATTTTTGAGCATTTTGCTGTGACATCAGCTATACTACAGATCCTATTCTAAAAAAAATTAGTTTGCATAACAGACATTTGTTCTTCAGCAAGGTCAAGAAGTGGCTCAAGGGTGTATGATGCTGTCAGAAATAAAGGAATAGGTAGGACACTGTTAATGGACACATATTGCAAAATGACTGTGTTTTTTAGCAAGATCTATAACATAGCTTACAATCCCTTTATTGAGACGAACCAAGTGATTTAAGTACAATTAAAAAGAGAAACAAAGACATGTGGGATTCCATCGATTTTACAATGTGTTTTTTCTATAATTAAAGTACTCAAAAAACTTTGCATGTATCACAAATAGCTGTTAAAAAATTCCTCTAATAGTACAAGGAGGTACAGGAAAACATTGACCAGATGTAGGCTATTCAAGACATGAGTATTAGCACGGACAGAGAACAATAGTACAGATACCATTTCCTCCACACGTTGAGTAAAATGAGAAAAAGAATGCCAAGATAAAGGGCACTTGGAGTGTAACGGACGATAACCTACCAGTATATCCAAGTGAAGCTCAATTGGAATGCACACACATACAAGGGTGCAAGCGCATACCCATCAAGTATTGACTGTGGTACAGAGAAGGCTAGGATTTCTCACACTTCCGCTTCGCACTCTGCTTCACCACGACAGATTTCGATTGCTGCTGTCATCAGGGCATTTTAAACCTGCGTGTTAATAGATGACGGACGACAGCCTGGGCTCTCACTTTGCACCCACTGTAACTCCGGCCCCTGGGTCATGCTGTTGCACAGGACAGGTATAGCAATGTCCATTCAACTAAAAAGGGTGTTGAAAGACTCCTTTTTCTCGACACATTGAATCTGGTGGGTCAGACAGGTTTAATGGTCATACTGTGGGCCAGACATGGACAGTATACATTCCAGTTTCATCTAAAATGGTGGTTGAAAGACTCCTATTTTCTGGCACTTTTTAAACTGTGGGTCAGGACAGGTTTAAGTGGTGCATTCTGCGGTACAGACAGATATAGTTAGTGTCCAGTTCTCCAACTAAAATGGTGGTGAAAGACTCCTTTTTGCGGCATTTCTTTTTAAATCTGGGGGATCATGCAGTTTGTGGCTCATGCTGCCGTTCCAGGACAGGGATATTCAATGTCGCAGTTCAAGTAACATGATGGTTCAAATCATACTGCCTTCTGGCACTTTTTAATTTGTGGGTGATGCAGGTTTAAGGGTACAGGCTGTGTGTACAAGACAGTAGGGATAGTAAATGGCTGTGACTTTTTCTCATTGACTTTTATAACCTAAGTTTTGTTGCCTAAGAGTGTACACGTACCATTTGACTGTTTGTGGATGTTAATTCCAGCTTCTCCATCCTTGTATTGGGTTAATAATGAAGGAGGTTGTTGCTCATCCCATAGAACTTTAATGGTAATCGCTCATAATCGATGCTCACTATCGAAAAACTTTATCGATAGCGGCCGACTATCGACTATCGCTCGATCTCGATAGCCAACGCAATCGCTCAACACTACTTACCAGCCATCCTGAGGATCAACTGACCTCCATGGGCCTGGCTTAATTTCCCCCTCTCTCCAGCAATAAGATACTGTCAGTGGTGGAAGATGTGACATGTTCCTTTTAGTGGCCACTTCATTTGATGTGTGTGATGACATGTTGAACTTTCTAATGTTCCTATTCGAGCAGAGCTAGAGCTGTTGGTTGTAGCTGGCTATCATGCCTGGGTCAAGGGCAGACCCCCCGGGCAAAGAAGTATATTGGGCTTTGCCCATGACATAAATCCGTCTTGGGGGGGAGGATGACCCCCCCCAGTCACAAATCCCTTGGAGAGGAAGACAGCTTCTCCATTAGGCAGGTAGGTAAACCACCAGTATTAGATAGGCCTATTGGTAGATAAGGGCAATGGTTCTGCAGGTAAGCAGCCAAGACCCTAGGTAAGTAGGTACAGAGGGCTTCAGGTGTGTAAATAGGTACGCAGGTCCCCATGTACAATAGGTAGAAGCCTGGGTAGTTGGGCAGGCCCCTCACCCTAAATAGTGGCCCCTTCAATTAGAATAGAAAAAAAAATAATACTCACCTCTCAAAGCCTACAACATGCAAGACAAATTGGCAGGGACATCCAGAGGACGCGTAGGTGCAGCTAAATAAGAGCACTGACACGGGGATAATGGGACATACCTCTGACTGCCTGGTGCCCATTAGGGTACATCCACATGGTGAATATAATTTACCCGTCAGATTCTGCCATTGAAAAACACATTGTCTGATGCATTTTCAACAAGTATTTCATATACCTATTGCATGTGAATTTAGAGTTTTCTTTACTTGTGATTTACAGTCAGAAACTAGCCCCATTCATTTCTATGTGGTTTTAGACACGTTTTACTCGAGGTTTTTAGCCATCCCCATTGACATCAATAGTAAATTTCCATCTGGAAAACGTGTGGAATACCACCAGAGAACGAACATGTTCTAAGTATTTTTTACGGCACACCAGTTTTGAATACCGACCACTGAAAATACACGGTTGTGTAGTGAAACTAGCAACATGTATTTTCTACGGAGGTTGATGGGAATGGTTTACTTTCAGTCTTAATACGTATGAATTCTGATCTGAAATATTTTTTGTGTGGACATAGCCTTATGCTTCTAGGGAAAGATGGAAAAGATCACTCTGCCCATCTACTGATTTTGATGGGACCAGCTGACCATTATAGAAGTATGTGGTCCACTGAACTCTCCCCCGATTCCAGATGTTAGGTAGATGAGGACTGGTCAGTTGGGATTTTGTTCTTGGGGAGATGATTCACTGTTGGAAGAGTCCAGCAATGGCTTATCTTATCTTTCCCTGCTGGGAACATTCACACAATCAGCCATGCCAAGATTGAAGATGTATCAAACATTTGGAAGATATACTTTTCAGCCAAATGAGTCATTGGCTGACAGTCATTTAATGTGTATACCCAGTTTCAGATGAAAAGTCCCCCAGGATGCCCTGATGTTGGCACTTTTGTGGGACACATGGGACTTTATGAGGCCTTCTGTACAAATTCATTAAGTTAAAAAGTTGTGACAACCACATACTCAGTTATTACTTTCCATTTATTCTGAATGCACCAAATCCTTATTTTCTTTTACAGGAAGAAAAAATTCCAGACACAATCATAAAACCTTATAAAAAATGAAAGTTTTCCAATTCGAAGGAAAATTACATATTTTTTTGTTTGCATCAATCATCAAAACGCACTTTGGGATTAACTATTACATAAAAATTAGCAAATAAAAGGCCACATAGAAAAACATCCAGATACTAGTAGTATACAATCATAATGATACAATTCAACAAATGGAGGATACATAAGAACAGAAAAAGGCATCAGTTGGTATTTTTTACAAATTACAGTAAATGATGGTCGAGCAGTGAGATGTTATAATCTGCTGCAATAGAAGGGAACCGCTACATTGACGACGTACTGACATTTTATATGATCATTCTAGAGGTTACAGTTTGAAACAATGCTGCGTATGACACTGATTGCTGTCACAAGGAGCTCTGGATACAATGTTATGTCGTAAACGGAATACTTTATTATCCTTATGTGCTATCAGGTAAATCTAGCAACCATGAAATAAAAAATATCCCCTTCTGGTCAGATGTCCTAGTCATATGTACAATTTATTTTAGTGTTTTATACCATCACATACTCAAGTCAACTCCTAAGATGGATTACATTGGGATGTCCATCAATTTTTAGTTCCACAACAGAGCATGGTCTATACAGACATTGATCTAGCAGGGAGCAGAGTAGAGATGTTAAATGTTCCAGCCTAAGATGTAACAGGAGAATAAGTATGAATGCAGCTCTGGATGTGACTTAAATGGGTATTCTCACTGCAAAGATAAACTAAATAAAGATAATTTCCAAATACATTGCTGTTCTGATTTTGCTTTGTTTAGGAGATTGGAATGTAGAATGTATAGACCTCCTTGTGTAAACACAAGCTTACCTAGGTTACCAGCCACCTGTCTCTGCTCTCATTGCTCCAGCAGTCTTTTCCGACCATGTGGCATCACTCCTTGCTGTGTGTTGTCAGTTAAACAGGAGCTAGTTTACATTACTGACTGACAAGCTTTAACCCTTTAGAGTTCTGTAGTCTTGTGTACTGCAGTTCACAAACCTCTCTGCACTCATATCACTGTAACAAGTTTAGCTAGAGCGGATATGCCTATCACTGGTGTAAATCAGACCACAGCCTGACCAGAAAGTGAGAGCCTGAAGCTGTAGACCCATCCAAAGTCTGAACAGGAAGTGGGAGCCTGAAGCTGTAGACCCAACTACTGCCTAACCAGCAAGTGAGAGTCTGTAAGTGGCTGAGAAAAGCAGGCTTTTGGTGAGAACCCCTTTAAGCATGATCTGTACTGGTACATTCCCTGTCCAAGGACTGTGGCTGTAATAGAAAATACATCCACTTAAAGGCAGCACAGCCAGTATCAACTGGAGAGGGAAAAGGCTTCGCTACCCACTGAACTCTCCTGTAACGCGCAAGTTTAGCATTAGACTAATTATATAATATATATATAATATATAATAATATATATATATGATATATACACTGCCACAACACCGGTCCACTTTATAATAGGTAAACACCTGTCCAACTGCTTCCGTTAACACATAATTTCTAATCAGCCAATCACATGGCGCAGACTCAGCTGCATTAAGTCATGTAGACATGGTCAAGACAATCACCTCGCATTCAAACCGAGATCAAGTATCGCAAAAAGGTGATTTGAGTGCCTTTGTCTCTATATATCTCTCTGCTATATTCTCTCTATCTCTGGTACTACACAAGCACACACAGCACACACACACATATTTCCAAGAAACTGCTGAACTCCTGGTATTTTCACGTCACAACCATCTCTAGGGTAATTTAACAGAGAATGGTCCAAAAAAGAAAAAACAACCAGGAGCGGCAGTCCTGTGGCGGAAATGCCTTGTTGATGTGCCAGAGGTCCAAAGGAGAAATGGCAGATGGTTCAGCGAATAGAAAAGCAACCATGACCATACAAATACCACCCTTTACAACCAAGTAGGCAGAAGAGCATCTCTTGAACGCACATACGGCGAACTTGAGAGATGGCTACAGCCGCATAAGACCCACCGGGTGCCACTCCCTATACTCAGCTGAAGAACAGGAAACTGAGGCTCCAAGTTTGCCCAAGCTCTCGAAATTGGAACAGTAGAAGATTGGAAAAACTTGCCTGTCTGATGAGTCTCGATTTCTGCTCGACATTCGGATGTTAGGGTCAGACTTTGCGTCAACAACATGAAAGCATGGATCCATCCTGCCATTTATCAACGGTTCAAGGGGCTGGTGTGGAGTTGTCATGGTGTGGGAATATTTTCTTTGAGCACTCAACTTTGGGCCCCTTGGTACCAATTGATTCATCGTTGCAACACCATTGTGGAATCTATGCCACAGAAGAATTGAGGAAGTTCTGAGGCAAAAGGGTCTCAACCGTTACTAGCATGGTGTACCTAATAAAGTTGGCCGGTGAGTGTGTATATATATAGTATATATACATATATCAATAAATATATATATTATAAATACAATATAATAAATAAATATATATTGTATATATTTATAATGTAGATATTGATATATATTCTATATATAATAATAAGATATGTTATATTATATATATATGCCAATAAGTCTACATATATAAATATTTAATATATAATATAGATAACAAGTATATAAGCAACGCTATATGTACATATATAAATATATATATATATATATAAATAACAATATCCTAATGCTAAACTTCTGAATGCAGGCACAGGGCACAGTGGAGTGAGTTCGGATGAGAGTGCTTCCTTTTTCCTCTCCAGTTGATACCGACTGTGCCGCTCTTCACTACACTGGTGAGGGTAGCTGTCACGGTCCGTGCCACATTCCTGTCCTTGCGCTGCGGCCTCTGCTGCGAACCGCAGTCGTACCTATGTCCCTATCGCAGATCAGTTTCCTAGGTGCGCAGTGCCGCTGTGAGCGCTCCTGTTAGCCTCTAAGTTTACTCAACCTGTGATTGCTGCTGCCTCCATCCTTGCTGCTGCCCCTGATTCCTGTCTCCATATAGAGGGTAAGGCGGCCACATCTTAACCCTTCCTTTATTCCCACAGTGTGCAGGGTAGGGTTGGGCTCCTCTGCCAATCCCCTTCCACCCGTGGTGTAGAAAAGCCTGCTTCTCCTCAACACTCCCGGCCTGATCCATGTGTTTGTGTCATGTTGTTGTCTCTTGGATGTAGTCTGTTGCTGTGTTAATCTGATCTTGTTTGATAGACAGTCCGGATGGTTCTCATGTGGTCTCTTGTGTCTCTTTCTTGTTCTTTTGTAGTTTCCTTGCCTTGATTTTCTCTGCCCTGTTCCTGCCCTGGTCAGGCCTTGTGTTTCTTGCCTGAGTTAGCTTAGGTCACTGGCTTTATGTTCTTGTGTCTTCAGTCTGGTCTATTTATTGTTTCCCACTATAACCTTCTTGCTTGGCATCAACGTTTTGTCCTTCTTTGTTTGTACCTGCACATATCCATATCTAGGTGCTCTTTGTCTCTGTTCCTATTCTGTTGGTGCCTAGCATTGGCACTTTTCTGGCCTGTGCCTGGTCAGCTGCCACAGCTTGGGGACTAAGCTCTGGAGGTTAGCACCTGGTGGCTGTCAGCTTCAGCCAACCTTACCATCTAAGGCTCTGTGGAAGATACCTATGCCCGATGGCCCATCTTAGTTGTGCCCCTCGGAGCAAGCCCAGCAGTGGTCCAGAGGGTCCACTACCCGCTTTACCCGCTCACCCGTTACAGTAGCGAAGCATCAGCCTCCCTCAACCCCACTGTGCAGGCCACACTATCCTCTATATAAAAACAATTAGGCGATAGGTCCCCCTCTATTGGCCCACATATATGTCTTAGCGTGTCATTTGGTCATCCAACCACATTTGACAGGACACAAAGTGGAAATAGTTAATATGTCCATCTTCATACTATACAACATGTTGCATATCCAACAGAGCACGCAGTAGTAAATAAGGGCGACAAGTATGTATGGGGCTGCGCCATTATTCTGGTGTGCTTTCAGCCCAAAAACTGTTGCAGCCCTGTTCTCTAGATACATGAGCAGGTCCATTCCAAAATGAGATGCATTTTGCGGCACCCATGCCACTTTGTAATGCGCCCAAGATGTGGGGGCATTCACGGGGCGTGTCGCACCACAACCATATGATTCTATGCATTTATGACTGGGCGCATTACTGCTGGAACAGCCAGACCAAGTTACAACGAGTTTACCTGAGCCTGAGTTGTCGTAGTTGAACTAGAAACCACCAAATCTATGACCCGCAGTAGAATAGGTCCATACATTGTAGTGCATTCTATACTGCTTTAAAACTATTTAGAACTGGCCTCTATGCGCATAGATTATACAAGTTGCTCTAAATCTTTATATGGGTCATGTAGTGTTAGGATAAAAGAGTCCCATAACATAGATATAGTCATGAAATGTGATCCCTTGTTCTCCCAGAGGCAAATGATGACAAGCCTCTGTACTTTCCCTAACTTTCCAGCCTTGTATAAATCACTTTCGTGGGGGCGCTGGATGTGGGCAGCATTGGCCGTGCCAGAGATGGCAACTTGGCTCTTTTTCAGCTGTTGCCTAACACCAGTCAGTTCTACTGCTGGTGTAGAATCCCCAGAAATGTGGCTTTGGAACATATATAATGACCCCTTCCATAGCGCCCTGGGCAGCTGCCTACTCTGCCTGTCCTTTTCCTAGTCAATTCCAATAGATTTTACCTTCAATTCTTGACAATGGAGTAGACCCTACTAAATAATGAGTGTGGTAGGACCTCCGCTCCATGTACACTGCAGTGGAGATATAGGCTAAATTACAATAATATCTCCACAATTTCCAATGTGGGGCATCAAGAAGATATTTTGTTGTGGCCAAATTGCTAAAAGCCTCTGACTGACGCTGAACACATTGAATGTCATTATGTAAACTCATCATATGCCACCAATGCATGAGTTCTAATGGGTTAACGTTCCTCATTAGGGAGAGGCTCCATATACAGTATCTCACAAAGGTGAGTACACCCCTAACATTTTTGTAAATATTATACCTTTTTCATTACAACACTGAAAGACACTTTGACACAATGAAAAGTACAAGTATCATGCACACTTGTATGACAGTGTGCACAGATTTGGTGCCCTCAAAATAACTCAACACACCTCATCACAGTCTAAACCGATGCAACAAAATTGAGTACAGAACCCCTATGTGAAAATGGAGAAATTGTGCCAGATTTGCCGTCTTTCCTCCATGGTGTCTTATGACTCTTTAATGTTACAAAGTCTCAGGTGTGAATGGGGAGCAGGTGTGCTAAATTTGGTGTTATCGTTCTCACACTCTCTCATACGGTCACTGGAAGTTCAATATGGCCTCTCGTGGCAAAGAACTGTCTGAGGATCTGAAAAAAAGAATTGTCGCTCTATATGAAGATGGCCGAGGGTATAAGAAGATTGCCAACACTCAGAAACAGAGCTGCAGCGCGGTGGCCAAGACCATACAGAGGCTTAACAAGACAGGTTTCACTCAGAACAGGGCTCGCCATGGTCGACCAAAGTTGATAAGTGCACATGATCAGCATCAAATCCAGCGATGGGTGCTGCCAACGAGGTTACGGGGTAGGGGTCAAACTGTCAGTGTTTTTTTTTTTTTTTTTTGTAGTTTTAGTTTTGTTTGTTTTTTTATATTTTTTTTACTTCAATTTTTTTTTGTTGTGTTTTTATGTTTTAGATTGGGTTTTTTTTTTGCTTCTGACCAAATACCGTACCTTCATAAAACAGTCTGCATGAGTGTTTTGTTCCAGTTTGCGAAACTCTGTAATTTGATGCACAATGTTTAATTAAAAGAAAAAAATCCCAGACAAATATTGCTGTAAGACAAATCAAACAAAGGACATGGATTGCTGGAACCATGTCC
This sequence comes from Phyllomedusa bahiana, assembly GCA_025379985.1. Lineage (NCBI taxonomy): Eukaryota > Metazoa > Chordata > Amphibia > Anura > Hylidae > Phyllomedusa > Phyllomedusa bahiana. The sequence goes on along the minus strand of JAODAL010022119.1, from coordinate 35,592 downwards.
TATGCTCTGATGAGACCAAGATGAACTTATTTGGTTCAAATGTTTGTCAGTGTATGTGACGGCAACAGGTGAGGGAGTACAAAACAAGTGTGTCTTGCCTACATCAAGATGGTGTGGTTGGAGTATTAATCGTTTGGGTCTGGCTGATGTGCTGCCTGCTGTGGGAGCTACAGTTCATTGAGGGAACCATTAATGCCGAACATGTACTAGTGACAACTGAACATAGCAATGATCTCCTCCCTTCTGCTGCATCAGAAGTATTCCATCATGATAAAGACCCCAAACATCTACAAGACGACCACTGCCTTGCTAAAGAAAATAAGTATAAAGGTGCTGGACTGGCCAACGATGTCTCCAGACCTAAACTCTATGGAGCATCTGTGGGGAATCCTCAAATGGAAGGTGGAAGAGCACAAGGTCTCTAACATCCACCAGCTCCGTGATGTCGTCATGGAGGAGGAACAAGGATTCCAGTGGCTGCAACCTGTTAAGCTCAATAGACCTCCATGACCAAGAGAGATGAGGCAGTGCTGGAAAATATTGGTGGCCACACAAAATACTGACACTATGGGCACAATTTGTCCATTTTCACTTAGGGGTGTCCTCACTTTTGTTGTCACTTAGGGGTTTACTCACTTTCGTTTCCAGTGGTTTATACATTGATGGCTGTGTTGACTTATTTGGAGGGTATACCTAATTTACACTGTTATACAAGCTGTGCATTGGCTACTTTATATTGTATCACAGTGTCTTATCCTCAGTGTTGTCCCATGAAAAATATATAATACAATATTCACAGAAATGTGAGGGGTGTACTCACTTTTATGAGATACTGTAGGTGTGTGGAGACTTATAAGCCATTAGCTGCTCTACTAAAATTTAAATATATTCTAAAGGGCTCATGGGAAATAAGCTAGGACTCTGCAGTGCCAATAGGTGGCGCTGCCAACAATATGCTGCTAATGCTTGAGCTCGAAAGGGGTAATATTCCTCATTAGGGAGAGGCAAAAAATAAGTATGTGGAGACTTATATACCCTTAGTTGTGAAACTGAAATCTAAATGTATTCTAAAGTGCTAAAGAGCTGTGACTATTCAGTGGAAATATCCTAATGCTTGAGTAACACTGCAGTGTGCTTATGAATAAAATGGTGGCATCTTGTTGACCTTGTATTGTCCATGGACCTTCACTGCTGACTCTTTCTATATACTCAACGTCCTACCATCCGTGTTCTTGCATCTCAGTCCACCACTCTTGGATGTATTACAGGACATAGTTTATGTGCAGCAGTAGCAACGCATGTTATGGATATTAGGGAAGAACATTGGATTATACGTTCTTGCCCAGATTTGGACGGACTTCCATGCCACACAATATGTTGCCTTGTCTGATGTCCTGGTCACAGCATTCAGTGGCGGGTTAGGCTGGTACTAGTATAAGGCAGCAGAATACTGACTATTACTATGAGGTTCTCTATTCAAAACCTCCTAGAACATTGCTGATGATTCTAGCAAAGGGAAAACCTCCTCGAGTTGATGTTCATTTTGGTTACCCCAATAAGCTTAAGGGGTGTAGAAAGGCCAAATGATGACATCATAGGAAAGTCACATAGGAGGTCGGAAAGCTCATCCCTTTCCTCCAGTTCATAGGTGGCATCGTTCCAGGGGGCGCGCGCATCCGTCGTGGAGGTTGACACTCTTGACTCAATCTTCAGTTTGTTGATGTCGCTGCGGAGCCTCATGAGCTGCCTGGCCAACTGCTGGTCCTGAAGACGCATCTCTGTCTATTATAAAGGAAAAGAACATTATTTCCAAAACAGGTAACTTTATGTTGCAGTATGGGACAGTTATATTCGTGTACTTAGGGGGCAGTATTATAGCAGTTATATTTTTGTACATAGGAGCAGTATTATAGTAGTTATATTCTTGTACATAGAAAGCGATTATTATATGTTAATTCCCCTTGTACATAGGTGCAGTATTAATATTATATTCTTGTACAGTAGAAGCAGTATTATAGAAAGTTATATTCTTTACATTGGAGTCAGTAATTTTAGTAGTTATATACTTGGTACAAAGGAGAGCAAGTATTATAGCATTATATTCTTGTACAAAGGGGACAGTATTTATATTAGAGATATATTCTTACATAGGAGCAGTATTATCAGTATTTATAATCATGTACTATAGGGGCATATTATAGTAGTTATATTCTTTACCATAGAAGCAGTATATAGTAGTTATATTCTTGTACAATAGGGAGCAGTATTATAGTAGTTATATTCTTGAACATAGAAGCAGTATTATAAAGTTCATAATTCTTGTAATTAGAGGAAGATAGTTGATAGTAGTTATAATTCGTCAGTACATAGAAGCAGTATTAAGTAGTTATAGACACTCTTGACATAGTAGCAGTTTATAGTAGTCGATATTCTTTGTACAAAGAAGCAGTATTATAGTAGTTATATTCTTGTAATTAGGAGGAAGTATTATGATAGTTTTATATTCTTGTACATAGGTATTCAACTATTATAGTAGTTATATTCGTGGACAATAGGAGGGTCATATTATATTAGTTATATTCTTGTACATAGGGTCAGTATGTAACAGTGGTTATATACTTGCGTACATAGAGGCAGTAATATATAGTTATATTTTTGTCCCCCCATTTAGGGGCATAATTATAGATAGTTATAATCTTGTACCTAGGAGCAGTAATAAGTAGTTATATACTCTTGTACCGTAGGAGCAAGATATTATAGTAGTTATATTCTTTACATAGTGGGCATTATTACTAGTAAGTTATATCCCTGTACATAGGAGTACAGTATTCATATTAGCTATACTTCTATGTAACTATAGGAAGCAGTATTATAGTAGTTCTATATTTCTTGTACAGTAGGTTCAGTATTATAGTAGTATAAATTCTGTAATTAGTAGAGTATTATAGAAGGTTATATTCTTGTACATAGGAGCAGTATTATAGTAGTTATATTTCTTGTAGCGTAGGAGCAGTATTATAGTAGTTTTATTCATTACATATGGGCATTATTATAGTAGTTTTATATTCTTGTACATAGGGACAGTATTAAAGTATTTATATTTTGTACTATTGGGGCAGTTTTATAGTAGTATATTATTCTTGTACAGTAGTAGGAAGTATTATATTAGTTATATTTCTTGTACATAGAGGCAGTATTTATAGTAGTTATATTTCTAGTACATAGGAGCAGTAGATAGTAGTTATATTCTTGTACATAGGAAGCCTCAGTAATTATAGTAGTTATATTCTTGGTACATAAGAGCGGTATTATAGTAGTTATATTCCTGTACATGGAGCAGTATTATTTGTAGTTACTATCTTTGACATATAGGCTGTCAGTAATATAGTAGTTCTATATTCTTGTACTAGGAAGACATTATAATATAGTTATATATCTTGGTACAAGGAGCAGTAATTATAGTAGTTTTAATATTCATGTACATAGGAATGCAGTATTATAGTAGTTATATTCTCGTACATAGGGGCAGTTTATTATAGTATTCATATTTTCCTGTACATAGAGGACAGTATTATAGTAGTTGATATTCTCTGTACATAGGAGACATATTATATTAGTATATTTTTCTTGTAACATACTGAGCAGTAATTATAGTAGTTATAATCTTGTACAGTAGGAGGGCACATATAGTATTTTTATATTTATAGTACTTAGGGGGGCAGTAATATATAGTAAATTTCCTGTACATAGAGGTGACATCATTATAGTAGTTATATTCTTGTACATAGGAGGCAGTATTATAGTAGTTATATTTTTGTACTTAGGGGGCAGTATTATAGTAGTTAATTTCCTGTACATAGAGGACAGTATTATAGTAGTTATATTCTTGTACATACAGAGCAGTTAATATAGTAGTTAATTTCTTGTAACATAGGTGGTAGTATTATAGTAGTTATATTCTTGTACATAGGATCAGTATTACAGTAGTTGTATTCTTGTACATTGAGTGCAGTATTATACTAGTTATATTATTTTACATTATTTCACAGTATTATAGTAGTTTCATTTTTATGAGTGCTTCTATACACTGCAATAATACTATTCTGTAGAGTCTCTTAATGTAATGTAAGCAACACCATACAGTAACTAAGGACAACAAGGTACCCATTGAATTTCATAGACTTATGTGAAATGCTTCAGAGCAAAGTTTTCTCTTTGCAGCTAGTGTCCTAATTAATAGAGGGAGCAAGGGGCGACATGTATGAACGGGGCTCCGCCATTTTAGCATGCTTTGAGCCAAACAAACTGTCATAGCCCTGTTCTATAGACGTGTGAATTGTCTATGGGAAAAGTTGTCACAATCTGCGCCAGACATGACACTTTTCAAAGCAACAAAGATGCGGGGGCATTGTGCTCCAGATTCGTACGATGTGCCAAAAATGCACCACATTTTTGTGCCAAATTTGTACCAGTTTCAAAGTGTCCTGGCTGAGACTTGTTTTGCTGTAGAACGGGACACATTTATAAAGTGCTGTGAGACACTTTCCTACATTCTATTGGATCGTACACTATTACAGAGGTAGAATTGGCGACTTGGTGCCAGGTTCAAACACGTCCACCTTAGTTCAATTAAATCAAAATGTCCTTATAGGAATATTTGATTATGAATTTTCTTAGTTCAGAAAACCCTTCAATGCCAAGAGTGACTACAATTACAGTGGATTGTTCATGTAGGTAACTTGTAGTGGAGTAATAAGAGGGGATGCAGGGACTTCAGTAAAAGAACAATGGTATGTGAAGGGCTCTTAATGGCTCCTATACACCTTTGATCAAATGGCTTAACTACCCTCTGCCTTAAAGGAGTTTTGCCACAAAGTGAGTTCCTTACCTCTTATCTGCCCAGGAGAGAAGATAAACAAAGCATGCTGAGTCACAGGGGAGGGAGAGGGGGTGAGCAGAGAGCATCTGCAAAGTTTACTCAAATAATTACATTACAAACAGTGGATTCTCTATACAGCAGACAGCCTCATACACTGCACTTTTCTCCCCAGCCCCTTGCAAGCTCCTTCATGTCCCCTGTCATCAGATAAGAAGTGCTAACACGCAAGCACGGCCAGATCAGCTCCTGTCAGTGTCCTGGTCGTGTCTAATGTAAACTGTCAGGAAACTTAGGGGGACTGAGCAATGCTGTAGCTCTCAGAGGCTTCACTTTTTTTAATCACATATATTTAGAAAAGTGATTAAATACCCATTTTGGAGAATCCCACGTCAACATTACATCGTGGCAAAACCCCTTTAAAGGGAACCTGTCACATAGGTTGTGCCTCCCTTGCTGAGGGCAGCACAAGCTAGTGTTAGACCTGCTGTTCCCAGCACTGTGTCCCCTTATTCTTAAGATGCAGCAGTTTTAGGGGCATTTTTCCCCTCAAATCTTATTCATGAGCAGGTGTTAGCCCCCCCCACCAAAGGCTAGCTCCGCCCACTGACAGTATTAAAGTTTCCCACATGTTTTCATTTCCGCCAAAGGGTAAAAAAGTTTAAAATCATTGAATGAGGGTGGGCGCCCTTTCAGAATAAGGGGCACTGCGCTGGGAACAGCAGGTCTGACACTAGCCTGTGCTGTCCTCAGCCATGGTGGCAAAAACTATGTGACAGGTTCTCTTTGAGGCTATGAGGAAGAACTGCTTTCTTTACCACACACAGTGCCACCTTTGGTGACAGGCTGTGTGTGGTATTGCAGCTCAACTCTATTTAATTAAACATGGTTAAATGGCAATACCAAAATAGTGTAGGTATAAGGGTGGTGCTGTTTTAGGGAAAAAAAAGCTAAGGATGGTAGTTTTCATACCGTAGGCTCTGATTGAAGAAGGTTGTAGCATTTGCATTAGTCTAATTTTCACCAAATTTATCACTAAGTACATCCACATGAGAGCCTTCACTCAACAGACCCATTAAATTTAACACAACCCATTAAACCTGTCCAGTCAGGGAATGTTCTCAGGCTACACTGCATTATTTTTGTTTTTACAGTCTCTGAAAAAAAAGTCGTAAACTCCTAGATTTTATAGGGCAGATTTTCTGTGGGTGTTGTTTTCAATAGAAGCAAGTAAATCCTTAACATTGGCCGGGACCCAAAGACATTTTCCACCAGTGCAGAAGATGACATCCACATTGTCTCCTAAGGGTTGAGACATGCCGGACCCCCAGAGATCTTCCTTGGATCACACTGGCATCTACTTGACACTTCTTTTTATCGAGATAACCAAGGCTTGGCGCTGCTCCCGGTACTGAATACCAGTCACTACAACAAATGTTGTCTGGTGTATAGCGCCAAGACCGAAAGACGCAGCTGCAGAATTAAGTGTCAGAGAGAAGGAACTGATAAGCTTTCCAGATACCGATGCAGAATGGAAGCAGAAACCAGAGTATTAGAAGACGATACAGCATAGTATTAAGGGGTAAAATAAGTTGTAATATAGTGAGAGAACAGTTACATGGTTAACACATTCTAAATATAGGCAAGGATATAACTACTATAATACTGCCCCATTAACAGGACTATAACAACTATAATACTGTATATAGTGAAGGAAAGAATTATTTGATCCATTGCTGACTATTTAAGTTTGCCCACTGACAAATACATGAACAGTCTATAATTTTAAGGATAGGTTAATTTTAACATTGAGAGATAGAATATCCAAAATAAAACCCAGAATCACATTGTATAAATTATATAAATGTATTTGTATTTTGCTGAGAGAACTAAGTATTTGATCCCCTACCAACCATTAAGGGCCACATGTATGAACCTGTTTAGATCTAAAACTCACTTTTTTGCCCATAGGTTGCTATGGGCAAAAAAAAAATGAGTTTTAGACCAAAACATGTTCATACATGTGGCCCTAAGAGTTAAGGCTCCTACAGACCAGTTAGATGCTCCTAATCAACTCGTTACCTGCATTAAAGACATTTGTCTTACATAGTCACCTTTATAAAAGACTCCTGTCCACAGGCTCGATCAGTCAGACTCTAACCTCTACAACATGGGTAACACCAAAGAGCTTTCTCAGAATGTCAGGGACAAGATCATAGACCTGCACAAAACTGGAATGGGCTACAAAACCATAAGTAAGATGCTGGGTAAGAAGGAGACAGCTGTTGGTGCAATAGTAAGAAAATGGAAGAAATACAAAATGACTGTCAGTCGACATCGATCTGGGGCACCATGCAAAATCTCACCTCCTGGGGTATCCTTGATCATGAGGAAGATGAGAGATCAGCCTAAAACTACACGGGGGAACTTGTTAATGATGTCAAGGCAGCTGGGACCACAGTCCCCAAGAAAACCATCGGTAACACATTAGTGTTTAAAATCCTGCAGTGCCAACTAGTTCGCCCTGCTCAAGAAGGCGCATGTGCAAGCCTGTCTGAAGTTTGCCAATGAACACCTGGATGACTCTGTGAGTGATTGGGAGAAGGTGATGAGACAAAAATTGAGCTCTATGGCATTAACTCAACTCGCCCTGTTTGGAGGAAGAGAAATGCTGCCTATGAACCACAGAACACCGTCCCCACTGTCAAGCATGGAGGTGGAAACATTATGATTTGGTTTCCTCTGCTAAGGCCACAGGACTACTTCACCGCATCAATGGGAGAATGGATGGAGCCATGTACCGTAAAATCCTGAGGGACAACCTCCTTCCCTCCGCCAGGACATTAAAAATGGGTCGTTTCTGGGTCTTCCAGCAAGACAATGACCCAAAACATACAGCCAAGGCAACAAATTAGTGGCTCAAAAAGAAGCACATTAAGGTCATGGAGTGGCCTAGCCAGTCTCCAGACCAGTCTACTATAATACTGCTGCTATGCACAAGAATATAGCTACAATAATACTGGTCCTATGTACAAGAATATAACTACTATAATACTGCTGCTATGCACAAGAATATAACTAATATAATACTGATCATATGTACAAGAATATAACTACAATAATACTGCTCCTATGTACAAGAATATAACTACTATAATACTTCCCTCTAAGTACAAGAATATAACTACTATAATACTGGTCCTATGTACAAGAATATAGCTACTATAATACTGCCCCTATGTACAAGAATATAACTACTATAATACTGCCCTCTATGTACAATAATATAACTACTATAATACTGCTCGTATGTACAAGAATATAACTACAATAATACTGACCCAAGTATGGAACATAATCTATAATATGCCTATGTACAAAATATAACTACAAAAACTGCTCCCTATCAAAAATTACATAATACATATGTAGAATATAACTACTATAATCACTGCCCCTCTATTACAAGAATATAACTACTATAATACTTCCCTCTAATGTACAAGAATATAACAACTATTAATACTGCCCCTATGTACAAGAATATAACTACTATAATACTTCCTCCTATGTACAAGAATATAACTACTATAATACTGCTCCTTATGTAAAAGAATAAAACTACTATAATACTGCTCTATGTACAAGAATATACTACTATAATACTGCAACTCTATGTACAAGAATATAACTACCATAATACTGGCCTCTATGTACAAGAATATAAATACACTAATACTGCACCCTATGTACAAGAATATAACTACTATAATACTGCCCTCTATTGTACAAGAATATAACTACTATATACTGCTCTATGTACAATAATATAACTACTATAATACTGCCCCTATGTACAAGAAATAATTACTATAATACTCTGCCTCCTATGTATAAGAATATAACTACTATAATACTGCCCTCTATGTACAAGAATATAACTACTATAATACAGCCTCCTATGTACAAGAATATAAACTACTATATACTGCCCTATGTACAAGAATATAACTACTATAATACTGTCCATATGTACAAGAATATAACTACTATAATACTGCTCCCTATGTACAAGTATATAATTACTATAATAGTGCCCCTATTGACAAGAACTACAACATTTTAATAACATACTGTATCTATGTAGTCCCAAAAATAAATTATATTAATCCATCATTTTAACAATCGTGACGTTTCAGGTGTTCATCAGTTCTTCAAATACCACTGCAAGGTTAGACATCAAAGCACGTCACTCCAACACAGTAGGTTAGGTTTAAAACTGACCCTGCCAGCTTTATTCTTCATACAATAACAGGTCAGTGTACAGTATTTCCAACACAAACCCTAGACAGCCCAACCTCTTACTCAGCATTATTGACCCTCATTGTCTGAGTCTACTGCCCAGCACCACAACCAACTATGTTTATACCAGTGGTCCTCTGGCCTGGGCTCCAACAGTTCAGTAGTACACGTTCTTTTCCAGGTCTGGAAGAAGAGGTCATGACGATCCTAAAAATCTCCCTAGGTTGGCTCATAATTAACTTAATGAGCTCAAGAATTGTAGTCAAGTTGAACCTCTCCACACTACCAGTTGGGTCCTTATGCAGGTCTTCAACCCAGCGTACAGCAGAGAAAGACTCTTCCTTCTGCACACGCTTTAGTGACTCAAACATGCAACTTCTCACATCCACACTGCCAACTACAGGTGTTTACAATAAAGAAACCTACATGAATATGTATCGTTCAGTCTCTTACATGACAGCTACCAATATGAAATATAATGGTTTGTGTTAGGTAGTAAAGAGCCTCATGCGGTCACAAGATATGAGATTTAGAGACAAAATATTCTTCCTCTTCTCTTTATTCATTTGTGACCGACCCTTGGATAAACTGTAGGCCAGTTCTCACAATGCTTCTTCTTCTTCTTCTTCTATCCTTTCAGTCATGTCCGACCCTTGGATACTCTGTAGGCCAGTTCTCGCAATGCTTCATTTTCTTCTATCCATTGTGTCATGTCCAAGCCTTAAATACTCAGTAGGCCAGTTCTCACCATGCTTCTTCTTCTATTCATTGAGTTATATCCGACACTTGGATACCCTGTAGGCCAGTTCTTGCCATGCTTCTTCTTCTTGTCTGACCCTTGGATACCCTGTAGGCTAGTTCTTGCCATGCTTCTTCTTCTTGTCTGTCCCTTGAATACCCTGGAGACCGGTTCTTGCCATGCTTCTTCTTCTTGTCTGACCCTTGGATACCCTGGAGGCCAGTTCTTGCCATGCTTCTTCTTCTTGTCTGACCCTTGCATACTCTGTAGGCCAGTTCTTGCCATGCTTCTTCTTGTCTGACCCTTGGATACCCTGTAGACCAGTTCTTGCCATGCTTCTTCTTCTTGTCTGACCCTTGGATACCCTGTAGACCAGTTCTTGCCATGCTTCTTCTTGTCTGACCCTTGGATACTCTGTTTGCCAGTTCTTGCCATGCTTCTTCTTCTTGTCTGACCCTTCGATATCCTGTAGACCAGTTCTCTCCATGCTTCCTAGTACTTCCCACCCCTGCATTCAGATACTTGCAGTTTATTCCTGTCTCATTCGTGATGGTTTCCCACCCCCGGGCCATGGCTCTCCACGGTTTCCCAGCACCCGAATCAGTCCTGAGGTTCATCCCCCTTTCGAGAGACTTCACCCTTATCAAATGACCAATATATATCAGTCTCTGTCTGGTGATCTTGCTTCCATGGACAATTCAGGGCTTATACATTGAAGAACATCTTTGTTGGTGATCCTTGCTGTCAATGGGAATGGTAAAAGTTTTTAAGACCCAGAAAGTTGAAATTTCTTCTCCCTTGCTTTCCTAAATCCACGTCTAAAGCCATGTTTTGGGGTTTTTGGGGAAAAACACCAGGGCAGTAACCAGTTTTTTGGGGGTGATTTTGGACGTCCTTGCCTTCCAATTTTGGTAGTTCTCCTGGTCAGTCCCAATTCTAATCATGTTATCTTGCTGTAGAACCACCATGGATAAATGAGGGACCCAAGAAAAAAAAAGCTGCCCCCCACTTCTATTTTTTTTAGTTGATCTTTTGGGGCTTTTTTTTTGGGTTTGGGTTTCTGATTTTGGAGAATATAAACTGGGTTATAAATGACTCCCATTGAGCACAGTGGGCCTGGGGGCTGAATATCACTCATCGCCCTGAACGGAGACCGGAGCTTTGTTTAGCTTTTTACAGCACTTGGCAGCCTACGTGAATCAAGTGGTGTCTTTTATGTGCGGAGACAAGTTCATGTCAAGCTCCTCACTGAGCAGTCTGAAGTCTGGAGATGATGTATTTTAGGAATGGCTGGAATTTTTAGGATCCTCCTGTCACTAAGAAATAAACTGACCATAGGATAATGTAAGATAAATACTAATCTTACAGTGTCTATGGGGCTAAAAAACAGTGTTGGATTAACCTTTAATGGGGTTCTCCACTTTGAAAAGTCCCTATTTGGGTCTCTTGACAATAGGCTGATTGAATTTTCATCACCGGGGCCATTTTTGAAGGCTAATTATTAAAATTGTTGGCGGTAAATGTTTTATTTTTACAGCTTGCAATTACAAACATTTCCAATCTTTAATGGGTTTTTCTTTGTATTACAGGACAGGTCCTCCATAGCAGGGGACACTCTTTATAACATAGATAAAGTTTCCTCCCTTATTAACTTATTAACTTAATTGGTTTTGGCTAGAGTGGACGACCCCTTTCTAAATGGTCTTCTAATGGAAGACACAAGAAGAATGAAAGTAACAACCTTACATAGTATATTATAGGGGTCCGTGTAGGGAAAGAGGGTCTACAGGTTATTTTTCTACAAAATAAACTGCACATAATTTAATGTTACTCCAAGTAATGGGGGTTTATGCTAAAGACAGGAGGGTACAGAATATGTAGTCGTCCCTTTGCCTTGTGCCTCCTATGGTCACATTGCAATAAGTGGCACATGGTAATTGAACGGCCATATTAAGAAAAGGGATTTACGTGAGGTGAATCTGTTATTTGGGACCTCTACCAATTATCCAGAGTTCAGAGCAGCTACACCATTGTGGAGGTCCCGCACATCAACCATTACAATGCTTAAATTTTCTGTTTGGTTTAACAGCAGTTTGGCTGAACTTGTCAAAATATATGGGATATAGCATGTGGGATTTAACTTTAATGAATAGGGGAACCCAAATGCCACTAAATGCTATGGGGGAAAATTCTGGGTGTGTTTTCTGTACTCTGTAGAGCACCTATAGTAGCCAAATGTCTCCAAATGTCATGGGGTTAGGGCTAAAGGGGGTCAGAGCTAACGCTAACCCCTAGCCCTAACACCTAACCCCTTAACCTAACCACAACCTCAATCTCAACATCAACAGCAACTATAACTCCAACCCCAAACAATAACTTTAATCCATAACCCGAACCTCACCCCCTTCAATCCCAAACACAACTTAACTCAACTCCAACACAAAATTTTGGCTACTCTTCGCCCTAAAGCAATTAATAACCATTTAAACTCAACCCCCAAACTCAAATCAAACCCCAAAAGAAAAAACAACTTCACCCCCTTTTCTCAAGCCTACCCCCAAAACCCTTTTTAAACCCCCCCAACCTCAATCTAAATCCAACTAACTTAATACAAATCCACCCCTAACCATCGCCCATAATGCGTAACCCTAACCTCAACTGCAATATCAAATCTAACCCCAACTATAACTACAACTCCAACACCAACTATGGCTACAACTCCAGCCCTAAACCCAATTAATAACCATAATCTCAACTTCAAATCCAAACTCAACTGTTCCTTCAACTCCAGCACTAACCATAACCCTAATGTCTATCCTCATCTCAAATTTAACCCCAACTGTAACTAAACTTCACCCCTAGCATTAACCTGTAACATGTAACCCTAACTTCAACTTCACTGTAACTACAACTGTTACCCCAACCATAGCCACTAACCTATTCTACCCCCTCCCATGTACTCCAATCCAACCTAAACGAAGAAAAATATCAACCCTAACTCCAACCCTAGATACAAGTAATATTCCTCGGTGGCCAACAAGCCCTGGTAAACCCAGTTCACAAATAAACTGATTTGAAACCCACGTTTCAGTAAAATTTTTAAAGGCCGTTTTTCCACGGCTTTTTCCCCGAGGTTTTGTGAGCGCAACCCGGTAAAAAATCCCCCGTGAAAAGGGGGGGGGACGGGGGCGGCCCCCGGGCGGAGGGGGGCGTCGCCCCCCGGCCCATAGAAATGCATTTTTTTACGGCGCGTTTTGCGCCCGGGTAATGTGCTGTCACTTTCCCCCCCCCGCGGCGGTTTTCGGGGGCGGGGAGGGAAAGGGAAAATCCCAGTTCTTAGAGAGCAGTGGTTTCCGTAATGAAGGGGGTTTGGGCGCGTCGAGGGGAAAAATCGGGAACCAGTACGGCGCCAACCCGTCCCCAAAAATAAGCTATAAAGGGGCCTAATGTTATATTGATGTTCCACTTCCAACCTTAAACAACTGAAACTCCAACCCAAACCCCTAAGCCAGGGATGTTTTTCAAAAAATTCCCCGACATTCTTTTTGGGAAACCCCCAGATAATTGGGGAATATTTGGGTGTTTTAAAATGTGCCCGAACCCAAAACAGCAATTATTGGTGGTCTCTGGAAATGATTATAAGGACCATCAAGATTCCTTATATGTTCAAAGAGTCCAATCCTTGAGCCACAGATCTTCGAAGGAAACAGAGCGGTGTTTCTAAAATCCAGCCTCAAGACCCACCAACGGTCAATTTTTCAGGTTTTCTCAGTATCGCACGGGGTATTAAAATTATTTTCAGTGCATTCGTGGGAGACCCGGAAAACATGCCCTGTTGTGGGCCTGGGGACTGGAGTTGAGAAACATGTGCTTTTAGGGAAGTAGTTCACCGAAAAAATGACCCTGGGGCGCCCTGACTGTATAATAAACGCAAACCTTATACATATGGGGCCCCCAGAGCAGACAGATTCCCCCCGCGCTCGAAAACCCTCTGTGATGGGGCCCCGGAGCGACGATATCACTGCACTCTGCTAACCCTACTTGTAGGGGGCCCCCGGAGCGACAGTACACTGCCCCTCGCTAACCCTACTTTTAGGGGGGGGGCCCCGGAGCAGACGGAGCCCAAAACCTTGAAAATCTACTGTGTATGGGGCCCCGAGCAGAAGATATCACTGCCCCTCTGAACCCTACTGTGTTGGGGCCCCGGAGCAGGGGGATGTCCCTGCACCTCGAACACTACGGGGTATGGGGCCCTGGAGGAACGGATGCACTGCCCTCTGCTCCCTACGGGTGTATGGGGCCCGGGGACGAGGATGTCACTGACCTCTGCTAAAATACTGTGTAGGGGCCCTGGAGCAAATGGATGTCACTGATCTGCTAACCCATGTGTATGGGGGCCCTGGACAGACGGATGTCACTACCCCTTTGCAATTACGTGGATGGGGCCCGGACAAATGGATGCCTGCACCTCTGTAACTTACTGGTATGGGGCCCAGACGAGGATGTCACTGCACCTCTGTAACCCCCTATGTGTAGGGGGCCCCGGGCAGACGGATGCACTGCACCTTGAAAAGCCTTTTGTGTATGGGGCCGGAGCAGACGGATTTTTCCTGCACCTCTGCAAAACCCACTGTGTATGGGGCCCCAGGGGCAGACGGATGTCACTGACCTCTGCTAACCCTACTGTGTAGGGGGCCCCTGGACAGACAGATGTCATTTAAAACCTTGCTAACTCTACTGGGGGGGCCCCTGGGGCAAAATGGATGTCACTGCACATCTGCAACCCTATGTGGAGGGGCCCGGAGCGACAGATGTCACTCAATTGCTCCCTCTGTGTAGGGGCCCGGGAGCGACGGATGTCATGCACCTTGCTGACCCTACTGTGTAGGGGCCTGGGAAGAGGATGTACTGCACCTCTGTTGACCTACTGTGTAGGGGGCCCCCCGGGCGGGACGAATGTCACGCACCTCTACTAACCCTTGTGATGGGGCCTGGAGAGCTGATGTCACTGAAAATTTCAAACCCCTACTGGTGGGGGGCCCGGAGAGACGGATGTCACTCACCTCTGCTAACCCTGTGTATGGGGCCCTGGGCAGCGGATGTATACACCTTGCTAACTTACTGGGGATGGGGCCCTGGAGAAAAAGGGATGTCACTGCCCTTGAACCCTACTGTGTAGGGGGCCCCTGGAGCAGAAATGTCACACACCTCTGCTAACTCTATGTGGATGGGGCCGGGGAGCAAATGGTGTCATGACATTGCAAACCCCTACGGGGAGGGGGGTGGACAAAGGATGTCACTCCCACATCTGTAACCCTACGTGTAGGGGGCCCCGGTGCAGACGGATGTCACGCACCTCTGCTAACCCACTGTGTGGGGGGGCCCCCGGAGCGGGATGTCACTGCTCCTCGCTACCCACTGTGTATGGGGCCCGGAGAAGACGGATGTCACTGCCTTTGCTAACCCAGCATATGGGGCCCCGGCGATGGGTCATCGCACATCTGTAACCCCGTGTTTTTGGGGTCCCGGAGCGATGGATGTCATGCACTCGCTAACCCTGTGGATGGGGCCCGGGAGCAGACAGATGTCATGCCCCTTGCAAACCCTATGGGGATGGGGCCTGGAGCGACAGATCCCCTGCACCTCTGCTAACCCTAAATGTGGTGGGGGCCCGGAGAAACGGATGTCTGCCCTGCTAACCCATGTGTAGGGAGCCCGGGGGGCAGACGGATGTCACTGCACTCTGAAAACCTATGTGTCGGGGACCCGGAGAAGGGGATGCCCTGCCCTCTGAAACCCCTTACTGTGTTGGCCCCCGGAGCAGTCAGATGTTACTGTACCTCTGGGAATGCTACTTCGTATTGGGCCCCAGAGCAGACTGATGTTAGCAGAGGTGCCGTGACTTTACTGCATCAGCAAAAAAGGTTTCAATTTTTCCGGCAATATTGGAATTGGACTCCACTGATTGGCTAAGGGTTGTATCCCCAAATTATTTTAAAATTTTTGCTTCAGGGAACGGGGGATTTTGGCTAACGGGTGAGAAATATCAGAGAACAACCTTGCGGAAGAGAAAACCTGAGGTGGCAGTTTATGGATGGGGGACTTTTTCTATTCTTTTGGCCATCACCCAGGGGAAGGCACTTCACCCTGTTTGGGTATGAATCCACCCTTGGATCAATCACCCATACATGCTGTTGGGTCTTCTGGAAGCCCCATCCCCCCGGGAAATACTGAAATTGGTTGGGGAAGAGCAGGGCCAGACTTCTAAAAATACCTGGGCCTAATTCCCCCGAATCCAATTGAGCCTGTGTGGGGGGGCCCCCCCGGGTGGTGGGTGGGTTATGGCCCCCCCAGCAGCGTGGGAGCCTGGGGATGGTGGTTTGGCTCAGGCCCCCCCAGCAATGTGGGAGCCCGGAGATGGTGTTTTGGTCATGGCCCTCCAGCAGTGGGGGCCTTGGATGGTGGTGTTGGCTTACGACCCCCCCAGCAGCTGTGTGGCCCCTGGATGGTGGTGTGGCTCTTGGCCCCTCCACCAAGTATGGGGCCCCCGGTGGTGGTGTTGGCTTATGGACCCACCCGCTGTTAGGGTCCCGGGTGGGGGGGTTGGCTCTTGGCCCCTCCGCAGTGTGGGAGCCCTGGATGGTGGTGTTTTCTCTATGGCCCCCCCCAGCACTGTGGGGCCCTGGATGGTGGTGTTGGCTCTATGAACCTCCAGCAGCTTGGGGGTCCCTGGATGGTGGTGTTGGCCCATGGACCCCCCCCATTTTGGGCCCCTAGTGGGGTGTTGGCTAATTTAAACCTCCAACCGTGTGGGGCCCCTGGAGGTGTTTTTGGCTTAGGACCCCCGCAGCTGGGAGGCCCCGGTGGTGGTGTTGGCTCTAGGCTCCCCCAGCCTGTGGGGTCTTGGATGGTGGTGTTGGCTCTATATACCCCCCAGCAGCTGTGGGAGCCCCTGGATGGTGGTGTTGGCTTAGGCCCCCTCCCCCGAGCTGTGGGGCCCCCGGGTGGTGGTGTTGGGTCTATGGACCCTCCAGCAGATGTGGGGCCCTGGATTGGGGGGTGTTGCTCTGGGACCTCCCGCTGCTTGGGAGGCCCCGGATGTTGGTGTCGGCTTATGGCTGCTCCAGCAGTGTGGGACCCCTGGATGGTGGTGTTGGGTTATGGGCCCCCCAGCGCGTGGGCCCCTGGTGAGGGTTGGCCTATGGGCCCTCCAGCAGTTGGGGGCCCCCCGGATGATGGTGTTGGCCATGGACCCCCAGGTGTGTGGTCCCCGGGTGGTGGTGGGTTGGGTCATGGCCCTCCCGCTGTGGGCCCTGGATGGTGGGGTTTTTGCTCTATGGACCCCCCAGCAGCTTGGGAGTCTCTGGATGGTGGTGTTGGGTCTATGGACCCCCCGCAGTGTGGGCCCCTGGGGGTGGTTGGTCTATGGACCCCCCCAGCTGTGGGAGTCTCTGGATGATGGTGTTGGCTTATGGCCCTAGCAGCTGTGGGGAGTCCTGGATGGGGGTGTTGGGTCTTGGCCCCTCGCGCGTGAGCCCCCGGGTGGTGGGGTTGTCTCTATTGACCCCCCAGTACTTGGGAGTCTCTGGATGGGGGTGTTGGCTCTATGGGCCCCCCAGCAGCTGTGGAGCCCCCGGATGGGTGTTGGGTCTATGGGCCCTCATAGTGGGAGGGCTCTGGATGATGGTGTTGGCTCTTGGCCCCCCAGCAGCTGTGGGATCCCTGGATGGGGGGTGTTGGCTCTTGGCCCCCCCAGCAGCTGTGGGCCCCTGGATGGTGGTGTTTGGTCTGGGCCCTCCAGTAGCTGTGGGTTCCTGGATGGTGGTGTTTGGGTTATGGCTCCTCCGCACTGTGGAGCCCCCGGTGCGGGTTGGGGTCTATGGGCCCTCAGTAGCTGTGGGGCCCGGATGGTGGGTTGGCTCATGGACCCTCCAGCAGCTGTGGGAGTCTCTGGATGATGGGGTTGGCTCTATGACCCTCCAGCAGCTGTGGGAGCCCTGGTGGTGGTGTTTGGGTCTATGGCCCTCCGGCTGTGGGCCCCTGGATGGTGGTATTGACTCTATGGACCCTCCAGAGCTGTGGGGTCTCTGGATGGTGGTGTTGGCTCTATGGACCCTCCAGCAGCTTTTGGGCCCTGGATGGGGGGCATTGGCTCTATGGACCCTCCAGCAGCTGTGGGAGTCTCTGGATGATGGTGTTGGCTCTATGGCCCCTCCAGCAGCTGTGGGAGTCCCTGGATGGTGGTGTTGGCTCTATGGCCCCTCCAGCAGCTGTGGAGACCCGGGATGGAGGTGTTGGCGCGATGGACCCACCAGTAGCTGTGGGAGTCTCTGGATGGTGGTGTGGCTCTATGGCTCCTCCAGCAGCTGTGGAGCCCCTGGATGCTGGTGTTGTGTCTTTTGACCCTCCTTTATCTGTGGGGCCCCTGGATGGTGGTGTTGGCTCTATGGACCCTCCAGCAGCTGTGGGAGTCTCTGGATGATGGTGTTAGCTCTATGGACCCTCCAGCAGCTGTGGGATGTAGTCGGCTCCAGATACCTGGGACAACCTACAAGGACTTCAAGTTGCTCCCCACCCATCTAGTTGCTTGCGGTACTGCTAGTTAGCTGGTGGTAATAATGATGTGGGCTGTGTAGTCTGTAAGACCGGGAAAGGGGCCACAGCTTTCTACACTGGTGTAACATGATGAAGGGGGAGGGTCATAGTTGTGATTATTATTCCATTTCTCAGCCACTGAATTAATATTGTTTTCGTTGTCGCCCTCCATATAATGGAGCTGTACGCCCTACGACCTCTGGTGACCCCCTAGTATGAAGGTCGTTAACTATACTAATGGTCACTGAGGTTATTTCTCCCACGTTTGCATTATTAACAACTAGTGTAAACATTTAGAGCATCTAACAGCAGGATCCAGAGATCATAGTTGAACGAAATATATAATTTATAAAGAGATGAAAATTAATTATGTAAATAGTGATTTAGCTGTGCACAAAATGCGTCTCTTCCTCCCCCCCATGGTGAGTCTATAGAGTGAAGGTTGCAATTGCATGTAGACACTGGTTGTAGAGGTTGGGATAATAGAGGATGTTCTGCATCAGACTACACAGCGCCACCCGTGTCCACAGGATGTGTCTGGTATTACAGCTCATTCACTTCAATGGAGCTGAGCTATGGTATCAGACACAACCTGTAGACTGGATTGGTGCGGTTTTTGGTAGAAATTAGCCATGTTTTTCTAATACTCAATATCTTCATTCTAAGCTATATCTTTTCTTGAGTTGACCCGCTGTAATTTCCTGAAGACACCAACTTCAGATGGTGCTAAAGTTGCAGTTGCCCCCAGGCCCCAGAGTCCAAGGGGGTGAACTAAGGCCAGTTTGGACGGCCCCTTCCTTTGTCATTGCATCTCATGAGCTGACTAGGGGGGAAGCTTCAGAGTGTTGAGCTCCCAGCATGCACTTTGATGGCCTATCAATAGGATTTGGTATCAAAGTCTGATAGGTGCGGGACCCTACTTTCGGACCTAAGCTATTTTGGTCACTTGATCATGACACTTCGTCCCGTTCTATGGGAGTTCCCAGTACAGGGGAGTGCTGTAGTCTCTCCATTCTGTTCTATGGGAGTTCCCAGTACAGGGGAGCGTTGTGTTCTCTCCATTCTGTTCTATGGGAGTTCCCAGTACAGGGAGCGTTGTGTTCTCTCCATTCTGATCTATGGGAGTTCCCAGTACAGGGGAGGCTGTGTTCTCTCCATTCTGTTCTATGGGAGTTCCCAGTATTAGGGGAGCGCTGTGTTCTCTCCATTCTGTTCTATGGGAGTTCCCAGAACCGGGGAGCGCTATGTTCTCCATTCTGTTCTATGGGAGTTCCCAGTACAGGGGAGCGCTATATTCTCCATTCTGTTCTATGGGAGCTCCCAGTACAGGGGAGCGCTGTGTTCTCTCCATCCTGTTCTATGGGAGTTCCCAGTACAGGGGAGCGCTGTGTTCTCCATTCTGTTCTATGGGAGCTCCCAGTACAGGGGAGTCTAATGTTCGGCCGTACTCAGAACTCCCATAGAACAGAATAGTCATAAATAAGAATGACCTGATCTCCATATGGCTCTTCGAACGCCGGGAGGAAAAAATAAATAAAAACAAATTCCTGTGGCAGGAAGGGGTTAAAGTTTTTCTGGGACTTAAAGGGGTTGTCCACTTTAAACAGTTTTTTTTTTTATTATGGAGATCTTAGGAAATCATACAGTTTTCTAATATACATGTATTCAGAATTCTGCTTCTATACCTCTTTTTTATACAGGAAGTAGGCCCCTATTTAGAAATAAAAATAAAATGGCACCGTCCTCATTCCTGTCCATAGTAACTGGAGTAACTGTATGGAGTAAACATGGCATCAGTCATATGACCTCTTGACAGTCAGTCACATGACATCTATGGGGTAACTACATACATGCCAACTCTCCCGCTTTTGGCGGGGGGGTCCCGCTATTTGGGGTCCCGCCCCCCGCCCTCCCAGCAGAGTTGGCATTCCTCCCGCCGCCAGCAGGCAGCGGGGGGACCGCGGCGCAAGAGTAGAGCTGGTGCGCTACTGGGGCGCCGCCGGCCCGTTCCCACAGGCGGGTGAAGCGGCCGCAGCGTCCGCTCACCCGCCCGGCGCGTCTCGCTGTGCAGGGAGGAGGCAGGAGGGGTCGTTCCCCTCCTCCCTTCTCCCCCTGTATGTACAGCATCGGTGTGCGCCGTATATACAGGTCAGCGGCGCAGGGGGAGTGACGCGCGGCTGCACTCACTCCCCCTGCGACGCTGAGATCAGGCAGGAGATGTCCGGAGCTGCAGGAGCCTGGTGAGGTAAGTGACTTTTATTATTTTATTTTATTAGTTATAGGGGGGCACTACCTGGCTATCAATGGGGGCAACTACCTGGCTATCAATGGGGGCAACTACCTGGCTATCAATGGGGGCTGGCTATCAATGGGGGCAACTACCTGGCTATCAATGGGGGCAACTACCTGGCTATCAAAGGGGGCAACTACCTGGCTATCAAAGGGGGCAACTACCTGGCTATCAATGGGGGCAACTACCTGGCTATCAATGGAGGCAACTACCTGGCTGTCAAAGGGGGCAACAACCAGGCTATCAAAGGGGGCAACTACCTGGCTGTCAAAGAGGGCAACTACATGTCTACTAAAGGGGGCAACTACCTGCCTACTAACGGGGGCAACTACCTGGCTACTAAAGGGGGCATTTACCTGACTAAAAGGGGACATCTACTTGGCTACAAGGGGGCATCTATCTGCCTGTACGGGGCACTACCTTGTTATGGGGGGCTACTACCTGGCTATAAGGGCATCTACCTGGCTTTCTTCCAAAGCCATTATGCAGTTAGGTGGAGTGGGTGTGGCTTTTTGAAGGGGCGTGGCACCTAAAAAGATGGGCGTGTCCATGCAAATTTTTTGCCGCGGCGCTGCTTTTCCATTTTCAAAAGTTGACAACTATGGGTAACTATGTGGCGTAAATATGGCATCCGTCACATGACATCTATGGGGTTACTATGTGGCATCAACATGGCGTCAGTCATGTGATCTCCTGGCAGTCAGTCATGTGACATCTATGGGGGAACTGAATGATGGGATAATGATTATTACTAAGGCTATCCGCTATTCCAGCAGCTTCTTCACTGTGTGTAGTTACTTCTATAACTGCTGTCTGTCTGGAGGTTGTCATGTTGTTAATAAAGTTAACTGTAAAAAAAAAAAAAGAAAAGTAAAAGTCTTCCTTCTCCTCAGTAACCTTTTGTTGCCTGGATACCAGGGGTCACATGACATGTATAATGGGTCACATGACTGTTACTATGGAGAGAAATTACAGTTACTATGGAGAGAAATGTGGGCTACACCATTTTTTTTTCTAGATAGCGGCCCTTTTGCACTGGTGTAAAAGAGACACAGGAGCAAAATTTTTAATACATGTATATTAGAAAATGGTATGATTTCCTATTATATACATAATAAGTAAAACTCTTAGAAAGACATTAGAAAGTGGACAACCCCTTTAATTACTGGTGGTCTTTACTTGAATCGGCCATTATTATTTAATTGTTGAAACTGAACCCCTAGAGCCCCCATCTATTACCAGGACATAGGGGTTTTCATTAGCACAGGTAGAGGCTTCTGTGCCCGATAATACAGCTTAGTATAGGATTGTACCAGATTCTGCCATGCCTCCACTTGAAGGGGTTAATCTCACTAACCCCCTTCACATCCCTGATCTAGATACACCTTCAGAAAGTTAAAAGCAGTGCAATGATTTCCTGCCAATCTTGATATGCCAAAATAGACTGAAAGGAGGAAGTGGAAACAGGGGCACCTTATGTTTTGCATTGTTTATAGCACATTGAAACAAATGACCAGCCTATAACATTATAAAAATCTGATGATTCAACCATTGTTATTATGAAACACTATAATGCCTTATTATATAAGTATAAACAAACCTAATTGTAGCAGCCTGTGTCAGGAAGCAGCTGCCAAGGCAAATATGATCATGGGGTGTATTAAAAGGGGCATAGATGCACATCTGCATACATAATCTCCTTTGGTGAACCCTCAGAATAATCTCCTCTGGTGGGCCCTCAGAATATTCTCCTCTGGTGGGCCCTCAGAATACTCTCCTCTGGTGGACCCTCAGAATACTCTCCTCTGGTGGACACTCAGAATACTCTCCTCTGGTGGACCCTCAGAATACTCTCCGCTGGTGGACCCTCAGAATACTCTCCTCTGGTGGACCCTCAGAATAATCTCCTCTGGTGGACACTTAAAATAATCTCCTCTGGTGGACACTTAAAATAATCTCCTCTGGTGGTCCTTCAGAATACTCTCCTCTGGTGGCCTTCAGAATAATCTCCTCTAGTGGCCTTCAGAATAATCTCCTCTAGTGGCCGTCAGAATAATCTCCTCTGGTGGACCCTCAGAATAATCTCCTCTGGTGGACCCTCATTATACTCTCCTCTGGTGGACCCTCATTATACTCTCCTCTGGTGGTCCCTCAGTATACTCTCCTCTGGTGGACCCTCAGAATAATCTCCTCTGGTGGACCCTCATTATACTCTCCTCTGGTGGACCCTCATTATACTCTCCTCTGGTGGACCCTCATTATACTCTCCTCTGGTGGACCCTCAGAATAATCTCCTCTGGTGGGCCCTCAGAATAATCTCCTCTAGTGGCCCTCAGAATAATCTCCTCTGGTGGCTCTCAGAATAATCTCCTCTGGTGGGCCCTGAGAATCCATATCTGATAGGTGCAGGTCTCACCTTTGGGATCTGCATCTATCTCGAAAAAAGATCTCTGGAAATGTGGGCTCACAATGGAGAGCCAGTCACACTTCCGCATCACTCTCCATTCTGTTTTATGGGGGAAGTACAGTCAAACACACCGCTTACCTTTACTGGGAACTCCCATAGAACAGAATGGAGAGTTGTACCTTCCTTTAACTTTTTTTGTGCTCCATTCTGAGCTGACACTTTCAGGGGCCCATTTCCATGATAGGTGCGAGTCCCGGAGGTGAGACCTGTACCTTTTGGGCTTTGATGACATATCCTATCAATATACCATCAATGTCTATGGTGGGAACACCCCTTTAAGTAAGGATGGCGTTGACACCAATTGTCCTTAAATGCAAAATTAGGTGTGTGGCTCCTATTAGGATACCAAAAACTAGCTTCTTGAATTAAGACCTAGATGATATTGGATGCTGGAGGAAGGTCAGTAAGATCCCAGCTAATAGAGCATCATAACATAGCTCATTCAAAGTCAGATCAATGATATGGATCGTTTCCGAGAGTGGTGGGTGAAGCACATTACACCGTCTTCAACACAATAATCCTTTTTACTCTTATGCTTGTTACTCTTATGCTTGTTACTTCAAACACTGAACTGAATGTTGTGGACGCAGCAGAATTTCTCCAGCGGTCATCAGTAACCCGAGAACACAACTCAACTTACCAGCTCCTTCCTGAGCCAATTTAGAGCCTCATCGATGCTCTCGAAGCCATGGATCTTCCCCGATGCAAGAAGGTTGTTCTCCTTTGGGACCGACGGGGTCTCCTGGGCTTGTTTAATCTCGAGAGTTGATGCAATTCCCCCTCCAGTCTCTTTTTGTTCTTCAACCTCTTGCTCCACAGGAGGATTTGGGCTCTTCCACGACTGATCCTCCAGTTTTGCCCTCCATTCTAGATAGGAGGGTCTCCTGGTTTCTAACCTCAACTTCTCAGTCAGGGCCTTCAAGTTTCGGAGATGGTCATCTGTTGGCGGGACGGAGTTACCCTCAGCTTCGTCTTCTGGTTCCTCGATTTGTATCTTTGGTAAGGACATGACGTTGAGACAAAGACTGATGATACTAATAATAGTCATATGGTCCACATCATGGCTCCAGCCGATCCCTTCTGTCGCGCCTCCGATCTGACTTTCATCGACTGGGTTGGCTCATCAGCGAGACTGTCGCATCTGAAAATATCAAAATGTCAATTAAAAGCCTGAATCTTTGAGCAACGACAATGAAACAAATGACTGCTATTTAAAGCGCCACGACCATGAACATTTTTCTTTTCACAAGCAATATGCGACTATTCTATAGAGTTTTTTCTTTTTGGGTGGTTAATTTTTTTTATATAATTAATTAAAAGGGTTTTCTCACCATGCTGTTTCACAGAGTCACAGGCAGCTTCAGAATCATACTGCCTGGTCAGGCTGTGGGTGGTTCTATAACAGTGATTGCCATATTTAGCTCCTCTATAACTAGCTGAACATTACAGCGACATATATGCAGGAGATTTAATCTGTATAAAAACAAAGCTACAGAGCTCCAAGGAGTGAAATCAATTGCTTATCAAAGATAATCTTGTTAGAGATAAAGACTCTGCTCTATCTGACCATGGTGACGTCACACCCTGCTCTCTGTCTAATTAGGAAGGGAGATATGCACAGTAACCTAGAGACACTTGTGTGCACTAAGAGCAGATACAATCTTTTATTTTCTGACCAGGGCAATATCAAAAGAGCAATGTATTTAGTAAAAGTCTTCATTTGCCTTTCCAGACACACTGAACACCAATCATTGTAGTGAGAAATCCCTTTTAAAGGCCCCTATTTACATGACTTCCTGACTTGTTTGTGCCTTTCCCTCTGTGAGCTCTGGTAGCTCAACAGTGAGAGAATTACTTGATGGCCCTTCAGGTCAGCAATGGCCTGAGAAGTGTAATTATCAGCAAGTATCAGCAAGATAAGTATAAAGAAACCTCCTCCCCAGTGCAAAAAAATATCACCCATTTTTCTTTTCATGTAGTGCTCATTGCCCCGTGGTGTAATCTAATCTCAATCTATCCTCAACGTTATTACCTACTATTTGTAATGAAACTATGTAAAGATAAGCAGCAGCTGCAGTAAAGTGAGGTTAGTCTGTCCTGACATTCAGAAGTTTGATCTCACAGCTAGAGAAGGACAATATTTTATATGTAATTTTGAATTGCATAGGACTGACAAAATAATTTAAAAAAAATACTGCCAAAAATTCTAAATCTAAAATAGTTATGTGAGAATATTGGATTTAACACTATGATATTTTTCTTTTCACATATTGACAAGTAATTTGCCCTGCCCCATTATATGGATTTTTTTTAATTAGGTGGTTGTTTTTCTGTATCATTTATTAAAGTTCCTCTATGTACATGACTTCATGACTTGTCTCTGATTTCCCCTCTGTGAGATCTCATAGCACAGCAACGAGAGGATTGCTTGATGGTCCTTCATTCAGGTCAGCTCTGGTCTGAGAAGTGTAAATATTATTATCTATAACCTGACAAGTGTTAAGAAACACCCCTTCCCAGTCTTGAAAAAAGTTGCCCCATTTTCCTTTGCTCATTACCTTGTGGTCTAGTCTAATCTCTATCTGTCCCTGTCAAGAGAACAGCAGAGTGATCATTAGGTTATTAGCTACTATTTGTAATGAGACTATATAAAGATAAGTAGCAGCTGCAGTAAAATGAGCTTAGTGCTCGGCCATTCAGGAGTTTTGTCTCACAGCTAGAGAAGACAAAATTTTATATGTAATTTTAAATTGCATAGGACCGCTGAAATAAAAAAAATGGTTTTCCAGGAATATCGACTTTAACAAAAATCGTCCTTACTGATGGAAGTGTCGCTTTAAGAGTTCACTAAAAAACAATGCATCAAGACTTTCTAGTTTTGCAAAAAAAAACTATTTGGGGGCTGCTGGGAGACGAATTCACTATAAAGTTGACCTTCATTATTAACCCCTTGGTGTCCGACCCTTTTTTGCAGTTTTTCATTTCTGTTTTTTTACACCTTGACCTCCAAAAGCTAAAACCCCATTATTTTTCTGTAAACATATCCATTCTAAGTCTAGAAAAAATTGCCCCATTTTCTTTTCATGAAATGCTCATCATTACCCTGTGGTCTTATCTATTTGCGGGACAATTGTATTTTTTAATGGCACAATGGCCATTAATGGCACCGTATAAAGTATTGGGAGAGCCCAAAAACTATTTGTGGGGTGGAACTGAAAAAAAAAAAAACACAACTGGGCAATTTTTGTTTTGGAGTGGTGCTTTTCATCAAGTTAAATAGGCGACATGTTATTTTTATTCTACAGGTCAGTACGATTCAGATTATATCAAATTGATAGTTTTTGTTACGATTTACTACTTTTTTTTTTTTTTTTTACAAATAAAAGATTTATAAATAAAAAAGAAATTTCTTCATATCGCCAAAAACTTTTTTTTTTTTACCCTTTTATAGACAATGGTGACAACCTCTTTTTTGGAGGGTGAGGTCTAATTTTGAGTACTAAAATTTTGTACTAATTTTGAGTTTATGCCACTTTATGATATAATTTTTTCTGGGAGGTGAGATGACCAAAAAAACCTAATTCTGTCGTCTTTTTTTATGGTGCTCACCATGCAGGATGAATAGCAAAATATTGTATTAGATCGGACTTTTACGTATGCACTGATGCATTTTTTTAATTGTTAATTTTTTTTTATATTATAAATGTGTAAAGTTTTATTTTTAAATTCTTTTGTATTTTTCTCCAGATATTTAAAATTTAAACCATTTTTAAGCACCATATCTTCGCCTTATGGAGGTACTACTGTAAACGAGCGCCGGGGCCCCATTTTTTTTATTCTTAATCATTTTGATAACGCCAGCTGCTGGGGTTTTTGTGGCTTTGGAGGAAAGACCCGTGGCTGCCGGAGTGAGACTCGGAAAGAATCTATGCATACACATATGAGAGTTGTGCCTCTACACTATTCGCACAACTCTAGAAGGCGAGTGTGTAGTTCACTATTTCCATTTTTATATTATTAACGTACTTTTCACCATAAGAGTGCCCCCTCCATCTTTTTATGTTTGTACAGATGAACGAGGCACCTTCAGGTATCTAGAAATTGTACCCAAGGATGAACCAGACCACAGTTCTCTTCCTGATAGCTTGGCTGATTTCTTTAGACTTTCCCATGATGTTACACACAGAAACAGTAAGTTTCTGGTGTGCATAAAAAAATACATCCACACCTGTTTCTTTAATTAACTCAGATGTTGCCAATAAACCTATCAGAAGCTTCCAAAGACATGACATCACCATATGGGCTGTCCCAAATTGTTTAAAGTCAGAGTAATCCTATTGTATGGAAACTTTTGACTTTACAGAAAGTAATAAAAATACCTCTTAAAAAATTGTCTCTCTCATTATTCTGGCATTTGGCAAATATAAATAATTTTGGTTCCTAATTGACCTAAAACGGGGAAGGTTTATTCTGATTTCGTGCCAGATAGTGAGAAAAACATGTAGATGTGTCTTTTTACATAGTGTATGGAAACTTCTTGCTTCAACTGTACATGCAGTCAGAGCAGATAAAATCTCTCTTATCTCCTGACCAAAGTAACATTAAAAGACTAGTTTATTTAGAAAAAGTCTTCAATTACCTGTCTCTACATACTGAAAGCTAATCTTTGTAGTGAGAAATCCCCTTTACCTCGGTTCTGGCACCAACGAGGATGCTTTGATCTATCAGCTTTGTCTCTTCGTCTCTCTTCTTCTGTCTCTCCCCCTCCCTTCTCTATAGACTTCTATAGGCAGCCGTAACCGGATTCTTCAGTCAGCAGATCGACTTTTAGCACTTAAGGGGGAATGATGAGTTGAGTGGGATGGGGGGAGGTGGAGATAGCCAGATAAGTGGTGAAGGAGGCATTGTTCTGCAAGTGTTTACCAATAAGACATATTACATGTTCTTATATTTCCTTGTACTATTGATTTATGCAATGTTTGTTTACAGCTTAATGGATATTTAAGGATTTCTTATGGGGAGTCCATAAATATCTTACATGGGAAACCCACTTTACTGATACAACAATAACTATAGAGAAATAATCTCTTATATGTGTAATAAGTGCATTACCTCCAAGTCTACAGGCTTTAGGACCCTATTACATTATATATTTAATACTATGTAATCAGGGTGGGATTTTATTTTTCTGGAAGAAAATAGACAATGTTAAAGTCCTTTTATATTTTCTGGTTTATGTAGAGGGAAGTTGTATGTAAACCTGAAGTCCTTGGCAGGTAATGTACGGAGATATTTACTCAGTGCTATTTATGTAGTACAAGCTTACAAGACTTCTAGGAAAGACTACTATAGTAATGGCAGACTATACTAATACTTCAGTCCTGGGTGTGAGAAGCTACTTACTGCATTCAGTGACCTCTAAGGAAATGACTGGCTCCATGAACCCATAGACTTTAGAGGCCGCAGCCAAGTACTTGTGTGGCCATCTCTCTCATAATGGTTAAGATGCGTACTCTGACCAGTTTTTGCCAATAGGCCTCCATCAACTTCACTAAGGCCTTAAAGATGGTTTCTCCCCACAATGATTAGCTTTTAATATGTAGGGAAAGGAAAATGAAGACTATTATCAAATACATTGCTGTTCTGATTTTTCCTTTGTTCAGGAGATAAAGGAGATTTTATCTACTGCTAGTGTACACAAGTTTCTCTAGGTTACTGACTACCTCTCCCTGCTGTTTCTCTTATCTGATTGCTCCAACCTGTCTTCTAGCCATAATAAGTAACTCCCTGCTGAGTTTTAGCTCTAGCACAGGACCTTGTTTACCTAAGTTAATGACAAGTTTTTACCCTTAGAGCTCTGTAGTTTTGTGCACGAAACCTCTCGCATTCATCTCACCATATTACCCTGTTTCCCCGAAAATAAGACAGTCTTATATTAATTTTTGCTCCTAAAGACGAGCTAAGACTTATTTTTAGGGGATGTTTTTTTTTCTATTAACAATAATTCACATTTATTGTTGAACAAAACATCAACATGTATTAATATACTTAAGTGATTTAATCCAAAATCACAAAGCAGCCAAACTCTGAATTTCAAAACTAAAAAGCTTTGTGTTTTTTCGGGGGAAACAGGGGTGGGGAAAAGAGCTGATACAATCACTACAATAAACTCCCACCGCCCAGAATGTGAGTCAAGGGTAAAGGCCAAACCCCTGACCGAAGTGGGTTAAGCTGTAGAACCACCCACAATCTACCGGGGAAAAATTTTAGTCTGAAGCGTAAACCCACCCACAACCTGCCCAGGAAGATGTCTGAAGCGTAGAACGGCCACCCTGACCGGAAAGTGGGAGATGAAGCTGCGTAGCCTTGGAACTAATCAAATGGTAAAAACCCTTAAAAGGGGTCAAATTAAAATTAGGCCCTGGTACTCCTATCCCAATTTTAGAAGAAAAAGTTCTTGAGTTATTTCTTTCTTAACCTTAAAGAACCTGTGAAGACCACATCCCTGTACAGGTTCTCACCATCCACCAAGGGCCAACAAATGGACACCCTCTCTTTCGGGGATCATGGAAATAATGCAGGTTCCTAGGGTTTTGTATACCCTGTTCCAGGCAAAGTCCCGGATGTCAAAATCAAGGAGGAACTTATGGGCCTTGTAGCTCTTGGTGCTCTGGCGTTGTCCACTTGGTTGACAGCTCAATCTACTCCTGATTTTACCTACCCATTTTTTTAAGTTTTGGTTATATCTGTTTGCTGTCATGGAATTGGAACATAGGTGTCTACACATTAGACTAATATCTAATATTTCTCATAGCTGAAGGTTTATTACAGTTGTATTGGGTCTAAACAATCCTCTATTAGAAACCATTCTACCCTTTTTTGCCATTTAATTGCACATTCTGGAAAGCCCGATTACACATGCAAAAGCTCTTTGGGGGTCCCATTGTAAACGAGGGCAATGGGTGCACTACCCCGAGACCGATTTGAAAGTATACTTAGGGTCAGGATGAGGTGCTTAGAGTCCCCTGTTGGAGTTGACTCTAGGCATCCACCGGTGGAGTTCATCCTGGGGCCCACCACTGGAGTTTATTCTGGAGGTCCACCCTAAGCTTTTTACCTCTGTTTCTCTGCCTTTCTGCCTCTCCCAATAATGTATATGCAGTTGAAAAACAACTCCAGGTCTGCCATGTTCAGTGGCCCCCCAGATGTTCACCGTTTCCCCGTGGCCCCACTGAACCTAAGAACTTCGAAAAAATGGGGGTTGGACTGGATATGGAAAAATCAATACGCACCAGTAAAAAAAAATAAGGTCCTCATGTATGAAAACTGTCTGGGGCTAAAACTTTCTTTGTTGCCCATAGAAAGAGCTCCTCTTTAGTTTTTTCAGAGCACGATGTGATATGAAAGGGGGAGCTCGATTGTTGCTATGGGTAACAAAAAAAGTCTTAGACCTAAAACAGTTTTTTTTTGCATGTCCCCCTTAAAAGTTTTCCCCCCTTTATGGGGGACCCCAAATTTGCGTTTGGGGCTAAGGTTCCAAAGGATTACTTTACTGACAAAAAAAATAAAAACAATAGATAAAAAATCTAAAAGGTATCTTGGGGACATTGAGCTCAAGCTATATTAAGTTGGATACAGAAGGGAAAAAAAAAAATTTTACCCCTGCTATTTGGGGAAGTTTGCCCCCGCAAAGACATGAAAACCATATTTTAAAGGGGTTTTTTAAATTTTAACCCCTGAGTTAGATATCCCCCAAAATAAATCCAAAAAACACATTTTTATTTAAAAATATACTTTAATTTTCTTTAGCAAAAAAAAAATGTATTTGATCCCCTCCAAAACCCAAAAAGACTTAGGCTCCTAAAAAACCATTAGACGCCCTAATCAACTTTTTACCTGCATTAAAAAAACTGCTTTAAAAAGTCACATTTATGAAGACCCCTTTCCACAGATCAATCAGTCAACCCAAAAACCCCTTTAAAAATGGGCAAGACCGAGAGTTCTAAGGTGTCGGGGGCAAGATCTAAAAACCTCACAAGCGGAAGGCTACAAAACATAAGTAAACCGGGTAAAGGGACAACGTTTGGGGGCAAAAGTAAGAAAATGGGAAAAATTCAAAAGAAAGTCAAACGCTCTTTGGGGAAACCCTGCAAACTCACCCTTTTGGGCCTCCTTACTTGAGAAGGTGAGAGTCAGCCTAAAAAAATGGGGGGGAAATTGTTAAAGTTCAAGGCAGTGGGACCACAGCACCAAAAAACCTTGGTAACACTTACCCCAAAATTTTTTTAAAATCCTGCGGGTGCCCCAAGGCCCCCCTTGCCCCGAAGGCGCATGTCCCGGGCCCGTCTGAAGTTTGCCAATGAACACCGGGAAATTGATTTTGGGAAAGTAAATTGGGGAAAAGGGACGGGCAGAACAAAAAATTGAGCTTTTTTGGGCTTTAAACCCAAACTCCCCTGTTTGGGGGAAGAAAATCGGCCTATGCCCCAAAAACACCTTTCCCCACTTTTCAAGTCGGGGGGAAAATTATTTTTGGGGGATTGTTTCTTTGAAAAGGGGCACGGGAACAATTTCACTGATCAATGGGAAATGGAGGGCCCTGTACCGTAAAACCCTTTGAGTGAAAACCTCCCCCCCTTTCAGCCGGGACAAAAAAAAAGGGGTGGTGGTGGGTCTCCAGAAAGACAAAAACCCCAAAAATTTTTTTCACCCAAAGGAAACAAAGGATTTGGCTCAAAAAGAACCAAAAAAAGGGGCTTTGGAGTGGCCTAGCCTTCTCCAGCCCTTTAAAATCCCATAAAATTATTATTGGGATTTTGAATCTCCGATTCCCAAAGGGCGACCCCCTAAAAAATTTTTAAGAGGGTGGATAAAAAATTCCCCCTGACATTTTGCGCAAACCTCTCACCAACTTTAAAAAACTTTCCTGACGGGCTGGTGCGGGCCAAAAAGGGGAAATTTCCCCCAAAGTTAAAGTCTTGTTTGCCAAAGGGAACAAAAATTTATTTCTAAACTGAAAAATGCAAATCATTTTTTAATTGGGGTTTTTGGGTTTTTATTTTGGATATTTATCTCTCAATTTTTTAATATTAACCTCCCCTTTGAAAATTTATAGACTGTTCGGTCTTTGTCAGTGGGCAAATTACCAACCCTTTAAGGGATCAAATCATTTTTTCCTTCACTTACATGGGTCAAAATTGAATCAAAATGGAAAAAAAAAAAAGGAAATAAATAACCCCAAGTTGGGGACAAATGAAAAAATTTTTCCTATGTATAAATATTTTACCTACATAAGAAGACCAAAACCCCATAAAGTTAAAAAAAAATAAGAGAAGCTTAATAAAAACCAATTTTGGGGCAATAGGGGCCCAATTTTGGGGTCCCGTAACCCCATAAAAAAGTTGGGTTTTTTCCCGGGGGAATGGGGTTTCCGCAAGACCCAAAGCGACATGTCACAGGTGGAAAAGTCCAACATTTGGGGGGAAGAGCAGGACCGAAAACTTTCCCTTTATATCCCCCCTATTCCCAGACCCCAATTTGGGGCCTTTTTGAGGCCCCCCGGATGGTGGGGGGTTGGGTTATGGGACTTTTTTTTTTTTTTCCCGTTTTTTTTTGGGCCCGTTGGGGGTTTCCCCGATACCCGTGACCAAATTTCCCCGGGTTTACTCCTAGCCTTAGCTGTTGTCGAGCTTTAAGGTATTTTCTCTGGGTGTAATTGGTGGTTTAAAAAAGGGGACTTAACTGTGGGACCCTGGTTTTTTTCACATATGCCTTTTATTTTGATAAATTTTTTTTTTCAAATCCTTTAAATCCCCACCTAGGTAAAAGGGTAGCCCACTTTTTCAATGGGGGTTGAAGGTTTCCCCCCTTTTGGAAACATTTAACCCCCCCTTTTTGGGCCTTTTTTTTGTATTTTTGTCCCCCCAACAAAAAAAGCACCCAAAGTAAAAGAAATTATTTGGCCCATTTTGATTTTAGGGCCCCCAACCCGCTGCTGGACTCCCTTTTCAGACCCCCCCTCTGGCCCCCTTCAAACCCCTTGACTTTGAAGGGTTTCCATTATAGGAAAAACAAAACAAACTGAAAGCTCCTTTTCAAAGAATTTTTCCCCTCCCCTGCTAAAAAAACCTTGGCCCGTTTCCCATCAGGTTTTTCTAGTTATTAGAAGGTAGCTTGGGGGAAGACCCCCAATTTCCCTTTTTTATTTTTGGTAAAAAATTTGGAAAACTCGTTCCTTTTATCAAGCCATTTGTCAGGGAAAAATCATCTTGTTCCCCTCCTGGGCGTTCCCCAGCTTTGGGAATATTTCCGCCAAAGGGGGGAAGAGACCCTAGGGGGTTCAGGAAATTTCCCTTTTTAAAAAAACCCCACTTTGAACAAAAAAACCCCCATTAAGGTACAACTAAAAAATTTTATTAAAAGTAGCTTCTGTTGGGAAAACCCTTCCCCGAGGATGACGAGTTTCATTGCATTGTCAAAAAATAAGGGGACAAATTTCCCCCCCAAAACCCCTTTTGTTAGGCCAAATTTGGGCCCCCTTTATTTTTTTAAAGGGTTTTTTATTTTGTTGGGGTTGGGACCGGTTTACCGGGCACAGAAAAAATTGGGAAAATGAATGACAAGGTTTTTTACACCCGGAAAATTTTCCCCTTTTCACGGGAAAACGAAAGGTTTAAAAACAGGGGGCCGTTCCCCAACCCCAACTGGTTGGGGATGGGAAAGGGCTGACCCTTGAGGGTTCCCCTCCCATAAGAAACGACCCTTTGTGTCCCGTCACCCGCAAAGTTTATCCAAATTTAAGGTTTTCCCTTTTGCTTTTTAGGTTTTTCTTTAATCATGGGGCCCAAATTTGATTTGTTAGCCCAAAAATGACTTTAAAGGGCATTTTTCAGTTTTATAACAGAACAAATACAATGGTACTACTATCAAAGGCCTGGTCATAGTAAATAAAAAAACAGACACCGTGTCCCCTGGGGCCATGATCCTTCCAAGTATTCCCTAAAGTTTTCTTTACTATTTATGACCTGCTAAATATCACCGAAAAGTTTCCCCCCAGGGTTTTGTAAAAAAAAGTGTGGGAAAGTGAAGGCAAGTTCTACATCCAACTTCTCCACAATGTACGAACAAGAGGAGGTAAGACACAATGTGATGGTTTCCACCAACTTGTTGATCTAGGAAAGGGTCTACATTTGAGAATCATCTCATGACAAAGTTGGTGGCTCCAAAGTTACCTACAAATGAGGGTTTTTTTCTGCTATAGGTTCTCATGAGCCAATCCAACTTTCCTCAGCAGGGGTGGCATAAGAGGAATTGACCAGTTGTATATCAGAACAATACAACTGGTACTACTATCAAAGGCCTGGTCATAGTAAATAAAAAAGAGACTACCACTGTCCATGGTGCCATCATCCTTCCATGTATGTGCCATAAAGTTTCTATACTATAATATGACCTGTCTAGTATCACCATGAGTTCCTCCCAGGTTGTGTACAAAAACGTGTTGGGAAAGTGAAGGCAAGTTCTACACATGACTCCACATTGTACAAAAACGATGAGGTGAGACAATGTGATGGTTTCCACCAACTGGTTGAGATAGAAAAAGGGTCTACATATGAGGTTCATCCCATAAGAGAAAAACCTTAGTGGCAAGTCACCAGCTCCAAATTCATCACCAAATGAGGTTGTCTTCTGCTGTAGGTTGTCTTCTGCTCATGAGCCAATCCAACTTTCCTCGGCAAGGGTGGCATAAGAACAATTGACCAGTTGTATATCAGGACAATACAACTGGTACTATTATTAAAGGCCTGGTCAATGTTAAATGAAAAGAGACTACCACTGTCCATGGTGCCATCATCCTTCCAAGTATGTGCCATAGGGTTAAAGTTTCTATACTATAATATGACCTGTGTAGTATGAGTTCCTCCCAGGCTGTGTACAAAAACATGTAGGGAAAGTGAATGACAAGTTCTACACCCGACTTCTCCACATTGTACGAACATGAGGAGGTGAGACACAATGTGATGATTTCCACCAACTGGTTGAGATGGAAAAGGGTCTACATTTGAGGTTCATCCCATAAGAAACAAACCTTAGTGGCAAGTCACCAGCTCCAAATTCATCTCCAAATGAGTTTGTCTTCTGCTGAAGGATCCTTTAGTACTCTCATGGTGACATAAGGACATTTGACCAGTTGTATATCAGAACAATACAACTGGTACGACTATCAAAGGCCTGGTCGAAGTAAATAATAAGAGACTACCACTGGCCATGGTGCCATCATCTTTCATAGTATGTCCTGCAGGGTTGGGCTTCTCACCATAATA
>JAODAL010022118.1:0-65464 GCA_025379985.1 Phyllomedusa bahiana | reverse complement strand
ACATTTGTGGCCTACCCCTGTTTTTGCCACCTCCAGAATTTGTCATTGTGCCACTGTCGACCTCATGCTGCTGATGTGGCTGCTGCCTTTGCCTCCACACTGTGTCATTGTGCCACTGTCTGACCTTATGCTGCTGCTGTTGCTCCTGCCGTGCCCCCACATGTGTCATTGAAACCCAACTCTTTGGCCTACTCCTTTTTTGCCAGCTCCAGAATTTGTCATTGTGCCACTGCCTGACCTCATGCTGCTGCCACCGTGACCTCCACACTGTGTCATTGTGCCACTCTGCGGCCTGGTACTGTTTTGCCACTTCCAGAATGTCATTGTGCCACTGTCTGACCTCATGCTGCTGTGGCTGCCGCCGTCACCTCCACACTCTGTCACTAATGTTGCCACCTGAGCTCTCAGTTTGTTTTTTTCCAGCTTTTGCTGCCATGACTTTATCAGGCTACGTTCCTGCTTCAGTTTTTTTGGTCAGTTTTTGCCCCCAAAGTTCCCAGGGCATTTTATAGGGGAAGCGATTCTAAGAGCGGCGGCAGTCATGTGGTTTGTCATACTAAAACACAACATTGTATGAAGACCAAACCAAGCTCCCTCTGCATATTTAAGCATGGCACAACGTTCTACAGCACCCTGCAGGCTCTGGGCAGCCTGGAAATAGCTGTTTTTTAACGTGATTCGTGCCAAAGTAATTCGGACCGAAACGAATTTTGTCGGAAAATTCGGCGAAGTGACCGAACCGAATTTTTGATAAATTCGCCCATCTCTAGTAATGATCTCAATAAAATAACAAAAGTGTTAATATTCAAATTTGGTTTTAAATACCATTGTTGAGAAGAGGGAGATGATGACGAAGCTCAAAAGCCTATTGAATAGAAGACTCAAAGTATGGTGGAATAAGGCTTTTTTGGAGCCATATTTGAGTAGAGTCTTGATACCACGAGGCGTCAAGAGATCAGGTCTTCCCCTCATTCCGTGTTGAGGATAAGATATTTAGGAAAAAATAGGAAGAACTAGCCAATGGTTGTTTCACGGGGTTCAGAGAACTCCAAGGACAATTCAATCAGGAGACTCTGGATATGGTTGAAAGTCAAATTGTTGAGTTACAGGGTAAAATTGAGAAAGAACTTTCTAATGGAGCCTTGGAAACATTCAATGTGGAGCTGGACAAATATTTCCAATGTTGGAAGAAAGAGATAAGTAATGTTTAATAAAAAAAATTCCGAAGAAATGTAAATTTCCCTCAGTCTAATCATATTTATTGATGGAGATGTGTTGGGGATAGATCATGATCGTGCTCGGGGTCTGTTCCCTCCTTGGTCTCCATGGATGAACACCTTAGGAATAATAGGTGGGAAGAAAATGCCTGGTTTATCTAAAAACTGGGATTAAATTGGAGATAATTAATTAATTAATTAATTCAAAAGGGTTTTGCCACGATGTAAAGTTGACATGGGATCCTCCAAAATGGGTTTTTAATCACTTTTCTAAATATATGTGATTACAAAAAGTGCAGCCTGAGAGAGCTACAGGCTGCCTTACCTGCCCTTAGTTACTTCAAAGCTTCTACTAGATACTACCTGACAAGAGCTGCTGGCCGGGCTTGCGCAGAGCAAGCTTCTTATCTGATGAGACTGAGCTGCAGAAGTTTTCAAGGCGCCGGGTAGAAATATGTTTTCTTTTGTATACAGAATAATCTAGTTGTAGTGTGATTATCTGAGTTGTTCCCTGCTTTATCTGATGACAGAGAACATGAAGAAGCTTTCAAGCTGCTGTGGAGAAAGCTGTTGTCTTTTGTATACAGAATCCACAAGTTGTAGTTTGATTATTCAGTGAACATTTCACACGATCCCTTATGCAGCTCTGTGCTCTGGCTGTCTGTGTCTCTCTCTCTCTCAGCTCCGTGGCTTGTTTACATTTGCTTCTTAGCAGATAAGGCACGTCCTGGCAAAACCCCTTTAATTAATTGTTGTTGGAACTAGAGCACCAAACTTTTGACCAAGTTCCCAAATATGTACTACCCAGATCTATAAGGTTTCCTCCCTTGTCCTTATGTCCTCAAGTGGAGATTTTTACAAGACTGATCACCGAGGATTTCAATAAAATTAGGTGAGAAATGATAATCTTTCTCCTAGTCAATATATATCATTAAAGGGAATCTGTCGGCAATTTTTTTTTTTTTACTTATTAAATCAAGCCCCTGATCCATATTCTTTTCCTATCAGTTGTTTTTATTTCCTGATTGTAGATTTCTCAATTCGGCCGTCTATATATGATTGTGGGGAAGACATTCTTGCTCGCAGTGTTTTAACAGCAGTCAGAGCGATGCTTTACAGCAGCTTCATACACATAGGATTCTTAAGACAGATTCTGTCCCATAGACTTGTATAGGAAAGTTTTCACTGTGACGTGAGGATTCTGTGACTGGTGGATTCTGTGTTATCTGTACACAATGGTGTCTCCCTTCAGATTGACCCTCTTTGTGCTGATAATGAGCACACTGCTGAAAAGCTCTCTAAACAGAACAGGAAGTGTCAGACTATTATTAGGCTTAGTGGCCAAAGTGAAAACTGCAGGACTTAAGAATTATAAAAAAAATACTGAAAGTGATATGGAAAATTAAAAAAAAACATAACCAAAAATTCCTAAAAAATGTGTTTAACATAAAAATGTGAGTTAAACAATATGTCATTTTTTATGACACATTCCCCTTAAAAGAACTACAATCATACAATGATTAATGATGTAATCTATAAGGCTGCAGACAAGGGAGGAAACGTTGTGTTCTGGTCTGTGGCCCCATATAAAAAAAAGATTATTTGTTAGTTAAAAGATAAAGATACATATCAGAGACCTTCACACAATCCATTACAGTCCTTCTCGGTGGAATTATATCATATTTTGGAAACTGCAAATCATGAGCAAATTATACCGAGAAAGGTTCTTGATTTTGTGCTAAATGTCCTAATGTTCCGACACTCTATTTCTTACCAAAGGACCAAAAATGTATAGATGATCCCCCTGGTCACCCAATTGTATCAGGAATTGGGGGGTTGTGTGACCCAATATGCAAATTTGTCAACTACTACTTGAAACCTATTGTGTAGACATTACCTTCATATGTGACGGATGCAAGTGATTTCCTGGGGAAAGTGAATGGTATTGTGATGGATTCTGATATGTGTATGGTAACAGCTGATATAGGGTCCTTATACACTAATATAGACATGAGAATGGGATCCAGGTGGTCCACCTTTTCCTGGGAATGAGCAATCTTGACAGCTATATGTGTGATTTGACTTAGGTTTTTAGGAAGAGCACATCGGCCAATTTTCTCCTACACGCCACAACTTCCCACAATCCATCAACTATTAGAGCTGTCCCGATTGGTCAGTTTAATCAGGATGAAGCAGACCTTTTCATCTGAAAATAAATTTGAGGCCCAGTCTTCAGATTTAAAAACTCGGTTTAGAGAGAGAGGCTATAGTGCAAGGAAGATCAATGATGGATAATTGCGAGCTAAAAAAAACAAAACAAGGAAAATATTTTTTAAAAACACCCCTAAAAAAAGTGATAACAATATCAAGTTTATTTCAAAATAAAATGCACAGTGGTCCACCATGAGACAAATTCATAAAAAACCCTGGCCAATTCTTCAGACTGAATCATCTTTGAAAACATCCTTGCCGGCTGTACCTATGATGACAGCGGATGGCGGAATTTAAGAGAGTTATTAGTGAGAAGTCATTATGTTCCCACAAAGTATAATTTCATTGGTAGTTCAGGACCAAGGGTGAGTTTTTCTTCTGTGTGGCGATTGCCTTGATTG
Organism: Phyllomedusa bahiana; assembly: GCA_025379985.1. NCBI lineage: Eukaryota > Metazoa > Chordata > Amphibia > Anura > Hylidae > Phyllomedusa > Phyllomedusa bahiana. The sequence continues at coordinate 61,635 of JAODAL010022118.1, read as the reverse complement.
CCACAATATGACGCATGCCACTACTTTTCAGTCTACATCAAAGGATCGTACATTTAAAAGTCTTACAATGTGAAAGGGATTGAAGCCATGAACTTTTGGGCACTGACTATGATTTAGCAAATCATAGCACTCTGTATAATATATATCAATGTATATGAGAGTTAGGTGTTATGTGAGCCTGTAAATGTCACCAAATAACAGCTTCTGGGTGTGGGAAAGATGCAGCCAAACTACCTATCTATTGAGGTCTATGGAGAGGAAAATGCTATCTAACTAAGAGCAGTCTGTACAGTACAGAGAGTGAGCTGAAAATGGTATTCACAAGGCAAGACAGTGAAATATATAACATGGTCATGTAATTTTAGCAGATAATGAGAGCCCCATACCTCAGTGATGATGTTTTTGACACATCTGATTGGATGGAGCGAAAAGTGCAGAAATCCACTGAAAACTAAACTGAAAATGGCGTGGCGAACTAGAACTTTCCTTGAACGAACAGTAAAATGTTCTGTTCAGTCTGAGTTCTAAAAATTCAAGAAGTTCTACTAGAACTTAACTTTTCTAGAACAGTTCGATCAACACTAGCTGGCTTCAAGTTGGAAAAATAGTAGGAGGCTTCAGCTGCCTCTCAGTCAGAGACCATATAAACAAAGTTGTTTCTTCCATTGCACCTGTTGTTCATAGTGTAATGTAAGGCTTGAGAAAATGGAGGTACAATGACAATTTTTTTAACCTATGGATTGTAATTTGATAAAGAACAGCAACAAAGAAGATTTCACAGGTAAGTGCTCCCACTATAATGTGTTTTATCTATAAGTTTATGTTAACATTTTTGAAAGAAGATTTAAACTATTCCCAGAAGGCTTATTTTTTTGAAACATGACTTCTTCAATGTGACCAAGTATTCAGAAAAATTTGTTGTGCATAAGAAAGCAATTTTCTCCACAGAACATTACTAAATAGCTTCTAAATTAAACTGGAAAACCTTTATACATGAATGCATGATAATTTTAACTTTTACAAAAAAATATATTTAAACTTAAAAAAAAAAAACCTCCCTATCACATCCCATACTTCCATCATCACCTTTCCGATTTCCCCTACCCCTCCTCCAGTCTCTCACTGATGTCAAATTCATAGATCACATGATGCTGACCTCTGTGGTCACATGCTGTACATCAAGACATGTGACTGCTGAGGCCAGAGAACAGTTGCAGCATCATGTGATCTATGAATGTGACATCATCAGTGAGGATCCAGGCGGTGAACACTGGAGAGCTGGAATGGTGGTGATGGGAGAAGCAAGTGTGCACAAATTTTCTATTTTAGCACAGTTGCAAGTCCTGGAAAATCCCTTTAATCAGGATACCATTTTAAATTGGTACCAAAACTATTAAGGTTTTCCTTGGAGTCTGTTATATGTTCATATACATTACACAGTGGTTTGCCGTGAACCTGTCTCCTGCACTGTAATATGCATTGGCTTGGAAATAAGAGAAACAGAAAAAATCTTTACCATTTTCCCGATATGTTTACCATCAGATACTGAAAACCTGCGGAGCTGGCCTGCTCTTATCCAAGACGTGATATAATTTTATTTAGGTTAAGCAGTTCTCTGAGAGATACAGGCGGACTTTAGAGTGACACTTTGAAGCACATTACAGAACTCGACTTGTGGTCCCTAGAGAACCCAGTCCAACACTGCCCGTCAGGCACTATTGGTGTCCATCGTGAAACTGATCCAGTTCCACCTCTGCAATAGCAGTTCTGAACAGAACCTCTGACACAAAGTTGCAGAGCTATTCAATATGAAGTTAAAGGGGCTGTCTCGCTACAAAGAATAGCTTTCAAATTGTAGGGAACACAAAATAAAGGGCATTTTTTCCCAAAAATATTGCTTTGTTCAAACTGTTTTTGTTAAGGAGATACAAGTGAATTAATCACCCCCGGGGTTTTTCCCTCAGTAAACTGACCTGTAAACTCTCTGAAAAAATCTTCCCCCCTCCCTTTTTTTTCTATGTGATAGCAGTGATGACGTATAAAAAAGTTGGGGGCACCTCTTGCTGCGGGCAGTAAAAAGCTTGATTATTTTAAAGTAAACAGCTCTAAGGGAAATTTTGTTTGAGGGATCAATAAAAAGTCCTGTAGCACTCGGGAGAGCTTCTGAGCTTATTGAACTTAAGCAACTGAAAACACAGAGTTGAATACCCCACAGGCTGATACAAATCACAGTCGTCTGAACCGGAAGTGAAGGAGTATTTCTTATGATCCTATAAAATCTGTAGGGAACAAACCTTTAAGCTTTATTGCATAAAGGGGTAAAAATAATTCTGTCCAGGAAATCCGCATCAAGATAAACATTCTATTTAAATGGGACATATATGAACTCCTTAAGAGGACCTGGGAAAAATCTGCGGACCAGTCTTTTTTTAAGTAAAAAAATGGTTCCTTATAAATAATTCTGGAACATTGCCTCTTTCAGCAAGCCCATGTTTTAATAGTGTGTTTGGATCCGTTTTTCGGCCCTAAAAGGGCCCCAAAAAACACAAAAATTCAGTGTGTTTGTGCATTGCTTTCAATTTTTAAAAACAGCAGCGGGTTCAGAGAGTGATCCCGAAGGGTTTGTTTGCGTCCCTTCGACATGTCAATTCATGATCCGAAAGACGCACAGCACCCTTTTTAAAACTATGGGGTGCGTTTTGTGCAAGAAAATGCATCCAAACGGGCACCGCGTTTTGGTGCGTTTTGACCCCGATTGATGCAGCGTTTTGGGGAGCGATTTTGGGATTCAAAACCCCCTTTGTGAACTTTACCCTTATATTTTTTTATGGATTTTCCTTCTAAAATGTATTATATATGCAGTGAGTTTTTACACTTGGGGGGTCTGCCCTGTACAGTCTGACATTGTGTAATCAGTTTTGAAATGTGAATTGTTATTTCACAAGGAAAACACGTATTTACTAAATCAGACATATCAGGAAATGTCACATGTCCTTTTTACTATATTCTTTAAAGAGAAGCTCCACCTTTTTTGATCATGCCACTTGTATGTCTCATATTTTATTCCAATTCATTACTTAAAGAGTTTCCTACTTATTGCCTATCCACAGGAGTCTTTCAGTGGGGGGTCAAACTGTGGAAGCTAACGTATAAGAAGGGGGGCTTCTTGACAGCCCCTTTTTGAATGGAGTGGTAATAGGGAATACACACTGCTGCAGCATTCAAAGTCAATGGGAATGCTGAAGATAGTAAAGTGCTATAGTGAAGATAGTAAAGTGCTATAAAGTGCTAATCAAGGCTTAGAAAGTTACTGCATACTGTGCTAAAGTATTATCTAAAAATATTTTATAGTAGGTAGACCTTTGTTCATTTAGGTTATCACAGGTTAAGCATGTGTACGTGTGTATAATCGGGCCAAAAAAAAATTTTTAAAATTACGTACCAAAAACAACATTCACTATTTAGCTATTTTAAAATTTCCCTTTTCCCTTTGTAAATGCAGAATGATCTGCACATTCTGTTGCAACATTTTGGGGTACTTCCATTTTGTCAAGTATGTGCATTGCACTGCGATATTCTTTTATCCCAGATTTTTTTAAATAAAAATTTACATTTTATTGCTGAAATAAGTATTTGATAAATACCCAAACAACAAAATTGGGGTCCAATACCTGAAGTTTTTCTTTTAAAAAGTCCTTTTACTCATTACCTGTATTAACCTGTCCCCCCACCAATACACTCCAAACCCCTCTAATGGAAAAGACCAAAAGACCCATCAAGGATACCCAGGACAAAAATTTTAGACCGCAGCTTGGTGAGAAGGCAACAACTGTTGGCGCATTTAGTAGAAAATTGAAGAAACACAAGATGTCTGCCAAAATTCCTCGGTCTTTGGCTCCATGAAAGTTCTCGACTCGTTGAGCATGGATGATTCAGACAAAAGCCAGCGATAAGCTCAGAACTACATGGGGGACCTGGGGCAAAAACCTGAATCAGCTGGGGTCACGTCTCAAAGATACTTTTAGTCACGTACACCTCATAGATTAAAATCCTCAGGGGGAACAATGTTTCCCCCGCTCACAAAGCAAGCCATTTTGGTTCGCCAAAAGGGGCCCGGGGGGCTTGAAATTGCCAAAAAATTTTTTTTCAACCAAACTTTTGATAAAAAAAAATTTTTCAGGAGAAAAAAAAAATTGGGAAAAAGGTTAAAAAATGGTCCGCAAATTTGAAAAAAAACGCCATTTATATTGCTGTTTAGAGGTAAGGAGAGAAATTAATATGGACTTAGGGGCACATACTTGGAAGCTAACCACAAGTCCCAGAAAGGTTTCTTTTATTACAGATAAAGGGGAATCAACGTCTAAAATTTCACAAACGAAGTTTAAGTTTGAAGCATATCCAAACGGGAAACTCCGGGGGTGAGTTAATCCAAGGTTTTTTTTCAATTTTATCTCCCGGCAGACAAAAAAAATTACAGTTTTAAGCTACCCCCCCGTTTCAAACTGACAGGATTCTTGCTCACAGCTACAGATCCAAAACCCTTAACACATTTATTTTTACAACGTTTTTTAAAGGCATAAACGCCACAGGAACACGTGATGATGGGCGTGTTTTTTTCTATTAACCCTATCATTGTAAGTGATGGATCTCAACATGTGCCCACTTTTAAACATATTCTTTACTTATTCTATTTTTATAATTTTAATCTAAAACATACATATTAACAAGCTAAGCACACTATTGATTGGCTAATATATTTACAATAAATCATTGCGTCTGTTTAACCCAAGAGGATATCGTGTATCACATACCATTATCCAGTATGCCTCACGTATCCTAACCTTCCGTTCCCAGTTGCCTCCCCGTAAGGGCTTCCCTACACTCTCCAACACCCCACAACAAAGATCTCTAATTCTGCTCTCATGTTTTTCAACAAAGTGTCTTACGGCACCGACCACATTAATTTGTTTGTTGCGAATACCAGTTAGGTGTTCAGCGATCCTTTGCTTGATTTTTCTAATAGTACTGCCAATATACATTAAATTGCATTCTTTACATAAGATGTAATAAATCAGTTGGGTGGATAATTGTTTGCAGCCGACAGTAAGAGCGCTCCCTGGCTATCTGAGAGACAGCACAAGCGTTTTAAAAATATTTCAGGAGTTTGTATGGGATGTATAAGAAAAATATGTTTGAATCAGCTCACCCGTCTTGTATCAGCGTCCAGTTCCCAGGAGCACGGCCGGGCGGAGTCCACACCCAAGGCAAACAGCAACAAAACAAACAAGGTGCAGCCAGCTACATCCAGGACATGGTGATAGTTTTAATAAAACTTCTGATCTTTATTTTCCAACAATTTAAAAGTCAAAGCATGGAGGATAGGTTACATGGTACACGCATTCATGGCACAATAATACGCCACTGCTGACCGATGCGTTTCGGAAGCGATATCCTTAATCGTGGTCACCTAGGATATCGCTTCCGAAACGCGTCGGTCAGCAGTGGCGTATTATTGTGCCATGAATGCGTGTACCATGTAACCTATCCTCCATGCTTTGACTTTTAAATTGTTGGAAAATAAAGATCAGAAGTTTTATTTGAACTATCACCAGTGTCCTGGATGTAGCTGGCTGCACCTTGTTTGTTTTGTTGCTGTTTGTATGGGATGTGTCCCATACTTGGTGTTGCTGCGATGTGGTGAATTTATATTCTACTATACCTCACCATCTAGCAATCAGGGCCATTGAATTCTTCCTTAACAAGAACCAAAGTCTTGGGGAGGAAAAAAAGGCATTCATAATTCAAAGTGTTAATTTCTTGCTGAAGCATAACTATTTTAAATTTGATGGTAGTTTCTTTTTACAGGTGGAAGGAGCCCCTATGGGTGCATCAGCATCACCCACCATAGCCAACTTGTATATGGCATGGTGGGAACAATATGCAGTGTATGGATGCAATAACCCATATGGAGACTATCATATGGTATGGGCGCTACATCGACGACCTCCTGTTTGTGTGGGGTCTCGATGTAGCGTCCATCCCTAAGTTTGTGGATTACCTTAATGACAACCAACATAATTTAAGCTTCACATTTACATTTGACAAAGTGAAGATACCATTTTTGGATGTGGAGCTTGAGGGAGTAGTGGGTACCGGAGAAGTTCTGACCAAATTATTTAGGAAACTTAACTGCGGCAATACACTGCTTCAAGCTTCCAGTAGCCACCCCGCACATACAATCGCAGCAATCCCCAGTGGGGAGTACATTAGAGCTAGGAGGGCATGCTCTCGAGACAGTGATTTCCTAACAGAGAAGGAAGTAATAGATAGGAGATTGGAGGAAAGAGGATATTCTCCTTATCTCTTGGAAGAAGCCTTTAATAAGGTTAAGAACACCACACAACAAACTTGGCTTAAAAAACGAGATAAAAAAATAGATTACAGTAAAAAAGTAATCACAAATGATGCTAATTCAGGAAAGTCTACTGTATTCTCAACTAAGTATAGTGATAACTATAATGAAGTCAAAAAAAATCTTTTTTCAAAACCTACAGATCTTACGGCAGGATGATATTTTAAAAGAGTATGTAAAACAAGGCGTTAAATGTGTGTCCAGAAGAGGAACGTCACTAGCCAATGATCTATCACCGAGTACATTTGTGAGCAAGAAAGAAAGTACATGGTTACAGTACCAGGGATTTTATCCTTGCGGAAAAACTAGATGTAACCTATAGCTCACCTTTGTAAATAAGGGGGACACATTTTAAATATTAGCAAGAATACAAAAACATTGTACAAGTTGAAAACAGTATGCCAACTGTGAGACACTGTCCAATGTGATTTTTTACGCTCTTATGTAAAGAATGCAATTTCAATGTATTATTGGGCCGAGTACTATTAGATAATCAAAGCATAAGAGGATCGCTGAACACTCTAAACTGTATTCGCAAATAACAAATTAATGTGTTAGGTGCCGTAAGACACTTTGTTGAAAAACAGGAGAGCGAATTAGAGTTTTTGTTGGTGGCGGTGATTGGAGGTGAGTGGGAAGCCCTTACGGGGAGGAAAAATGGGAAATGGAAGGTTAGCGTTTACGTGAGGCATACTGGATATTGTATTTAGAAGAGTGAAGAAATCAGGCGATTCCTTTTAGAAGGCTTAACTGAGTATATTTGATGGTAAGTTTCGAGGAGAACTAGCTCCTTCTTCAGACATGATGATATATACAAGAATGAAATTCATCAGGCTTTTTATACACACAAAGACAGGGACCTTCAAAGGATTCTTGAATTCTTAACTTCAACAAAATGCAATTTAAGGCAAAACAAGTCAATTTACAACTGGTCATAACAATTAACTATCTGGGAATCTTGTGAGGCATGACAGGGGGTCATAAATCTGCCGTCTAATCTCACTAGCATCACGTGTAATTTGTGGCCATACACAGTTCATCATATTGTTTGACATAAAGCTTGAATGGATATTTAACCCATTGTTTGCAGAGTCTGAAATTTTGGCATTATACAATTCCACTCATTTCTCTCCCTATGCGTCTTAAAGTGGTCCCATTAAACACCGCTCCCAATACCAGAGACAGTCTACTTACCATACAAGAAACCAGGAATGAAGAGAATCGAGTGCCCCTAGTTGTACCTACATCCCACAGCTGGAGATCCTACGAAAGTTTGCAAGAAACTTCAACCTGTGCTACATAGAGACAATTAGACTCAAAGATTATTCCCAGTCCCCTCTCCTCTCCCCTTTCGGCAACCAACAAAACCTGCGGCGTATTATTGTCCGGAAGCGCCCTGAGGCCCCACTGGAAAATGGCACCTCACCCGGCCTGCAAAACAGGTGCACAAGTCCTGCAGTCACATCACACTGCTGAAGTTGTACCTGTCCCACACTGTCCAGCTAGGTGCAACAGATACTAGGGAGACATTTTCTGAGAGTATAGCAATGTGGTGTATCTGATCATGTAGCTGCGCAATGACACGACAAAGGCCTCTATGTGGGTGGAAACAGGACAGAGACTCATTCCAGCGTATGATCTCTCACAGATTCCATATTTATAACAGTTGGAAACTGTATTCCAGTGGACAAACACTTCTCCAGAGAGGAAACCACTGTATTGAAGATCTGTAGATTGGGTTTTATGGGCACTTTAAGAGCAGAAGGAGAGAAAGGAGTGGGAATTTAAATTAATGCTAATAATTTCAGACTCGTTGCAAAATGGGTTAAATATCCATGCTAGCTTTTATGCAAAACTATATGTGATCTGTGATGGGCTCCACAAATTTCACGTGATGCTGTGAGTATAGACGCCAGATTTACTGACCCCTCTGTCATGCCTACAAGTTGTCCAGATAGTTAATTGTGTTGACTGTTGTAAATGACTTGTTTGCTTTTATATTGCATTTGTTATGTTTAAGAATTCTAAGATTCATTAGAAGGTTTTCCATGGTCTTGTGTGTATAAAAAAAGCTTGTGAATTTTTTCAATTTCTTGTATACTCATCATGTCTGGAAGATAGGGAGCTAGTTCTCTCGAAAGCTTACCATCAATTATTACATCAGTTAGCCTCTATAATGGTTATCGCCTGATTTCTTCACTTTCTACTACTTTATATGGCTAAACATGCGTACAAAATTATACTATCTGGATATATGGTAATGTGATACACGTTATCCTCTTGGGTTATTAAACAGATCGCACATGAATTTATCTGTACATATATTAGCCAATCAATAGTAGTGCTCTAGCTTGTTAAACGTTTGTTTTGATTAAAATTAAAATAATAGAAGAAGTAAAAGAAATATGTTTAAAAGTGGGCAATGTTGAGATCCATCACGTAGACAATGGTAATTGGGTTAATAGAAAAAACAAGGCCCATCATCACGTGTTCCTGTGACGTTTATGCCTTTTTAACGTTGTATATATTAATGTTGTTGAAGGTTGAGTATCTGTTTGTACAGTGTAGCAAGAATCTTGTGGATTTGAAAACGCGTTAGCGTTAGATGCTGTTTGTTTTGTCTGGTCCTGGAGATGAATAATTGAATTAAACCACTTGGATTAACTACCGCTGGAGATTCCAGTTTGTTGGTATATGCTTCTATGTTGGGCGTTGGCTGGCAGCCCTCCGAGTTTTATTTGCGGTGTGGAAGTCAAAGGGAAATTACTGCAGTGAACCTGGATAAGGGGGAAAAAGTGGAGAGGGCTGCGATATACAATAATACATGCGTATATCCAACTGGTGGGTAAAGCAGCAGTGGACTTTTACTTGTACTGTTGAGTTTCAAGTATTAATCTCTATTTACTTCGGATATAGAGGGGTACAGTCTCTTCAAGTAAAATGAATAGGCCTGGTTCATTGCTGTATGAAGGTGTGAGAATATATTGTGCGGAAGGTGAAGATGTAGCTCGTCTAAACCTATGTCAAACCAAAAATTCAGGGGTTAACGCGGAATGAGAGGTCCGTTGAAACTCTAAAAAGAGGGAGGAGGAAAACGACTTCAGAAGTTTTGAATAAGCTGGGCAGCCCCACCAAAACGTGGTAAAAAACAAGGTCCTTGTTGGCCGCTTCCTTCCAGAGAGCATCCGAGATCTGGAAAACATATGGTCATAGTCTCGAGGTGGGGGAAGGTACCTTCGTTAAAATGTATTTCATACATGGGTTCTTAATGGTTTATGCATTTAGACAGGGCGATGAAATATTATTGTGCTTTGATCATTTTTTCCTTTAGTAAAGTGTAAGGAAAGTTCTCTTTCCCCATTTGATTCATGTGTGAGATTTAGAGTCCAGGTCTTCGGCCAGTATTGCGTGATATCTCAAAGAAAGGCCTTTTCAAAGCCTTTTTTTCTTTGCAAGAAAAATTATGAAAATCGGAATAGCTGGTAGGGGGTCTTGTCCAGTCAACTTGATGGAGGATATGTGAATTTGCAGAAATTGAAAGAAGAGTTGAGCGGGGGGGAGGAAATGGAGTTGGAAATAGGTGTTAAATATAATAAGATTGGAGTCCTTGGGTAATGTGATCTACTGTATTGAATTACCTCGCTCCTTCCACAAGCAACAGTGGAAGATAGTGTCAGACCAGCAGGGCAAAAGATCTAAGGGAATATCTTTTCTAGCTAATGTATCCAAGAGTTAGGTATGAATACATAGACCATAACTCAACATTATCTGCTAATGATTTAAGTGGGGAAAGTTGGTAAGAGAACACCAAAAGCGCGAAACGCTTAAGGTGATTTTAGTAAGTACTATGGCGTGAAATGAGTGAGATTCAATGTGGCGACACAAAGTGTAAGGCCAGGGTTCCAAAGAAAAAAAAGTTTAGCTCGAGCAGAGTAGATGCATTGTAGTGAAAAAATTATTTGGGTGCTAGACACTTCTTTTGAGGTTATGAAATAAAAGGTCTCGCTTAAACGACTCTAGTTTCTTGCCCTGCTCAGATGAGAAGAAGAAAAAGAACGACATGAAGAACCTAAGGTTTTGATCGCATTGTGGGCTATATTATAAGGAATTGCTATATAAGGATATTTATATTTTATATATATATATTTTATTATATATTATATATATATATATATAAAATATTAAATTTTTATATTTATATTATTAATTTTCGGTAGCAGAGACTTTGAAGGCAATAATTTTAGCGATCCAGGCGAAATATTATGGGCTGGTCAAAACCTTTTGCATTCTATGCTTCTAATCTGTCCAGGAGAGATTTTTAATTAAGGGTCTAGTGTAAGAGAAGGGGATGGAGTGACTTTTATACCTGGTAATCAACTGCAGTTTCTTCACTTAAATCAAGGCCTTTCCAAGTAGAAATCTGAGAAGTCTGATTATTTATTGGGAAGATTGAGGACTTGGGAGTATTCTGTTATGTGAATAAGAATCTTCAGAAAATGTCTGCAGATGTTTCTAGGATGGTAGGGATGGATGTGCCTGGGTTCGATAAACAATTAACATTATCTTAACATTATCATCTGCTTATGAGATTTTTGTGATTGGTCTTGTAGACTAATAAGCAGAGAAGATCTGTGGCATTTTTTCTTATATGTTCGGCCAGATGGTTCAATACACATAAAGTATAATTAAGGGAAGAGAGCGGACAGCCCTGTCTAGTACCAATAGATAGGTCAAACGAGGAGGAGATGATGACCAGAGATAAGATAGCACGTCTGATTGGTTTAGTGTACTCAAAGACATAATCGCATCAAAAAATATAGTCTGTAAAATCCAAATTTATTCAGAACTAGTATAATATACTGCCGAGTTAACTATCAAATGCCTTTCAGCATCGCAATGTTTGAATGGCGACTTCCATATTTGACAAATAAGGCGATTTGCTACTAAATCAAGACAAGCGAATGTCGCATTCTGGCCTGTACTACCCACGAAACAAAACCCGTTTGATCTTTGTGAATTAGTGTTGGTAGGGACAATTTTAAGTCGGGGAAGGTAGTATTTAGATTAATCTTAATGTCGTTGTTTAGTAGCGAGATAGGTCTAAAATTAGCTGTAGTTTCAGTTGATTTTCCTGGTTAAGAAATGTGGTATAAAACGGCTTGTTGTAAGTTCCTTTGCGAAGGTTTCTGTGGACAGCAATCTCATTACATAGATTGGTTAGATGAGGGGGGAGGGGGGGGAGAAGGAGGGATCTGAGAAATAAGTGGCAATATCGTTATGTAAATACCGTCTGGCCCGGCGGAATTTAGTTGTACTGTGACGAACGGCGCTTGCTCAATTCCACTTGAGTAATAGGGGGAATTTATAACATTTCTACTTGAGATGATGATTATAGGCAGCATTATAGGAGGCAAACTGTTATGCAATGTTCAAGGGGGTTATGATTTTAGTAACGAAGGAGATATTAAATTGGGATATCCATAGGATTTGGTTGTGTTAGACTAATTCTTTTGGCTTGAAGTTTAGAGGGTCTATGTCCTTGTGCGTAAAATGTCCATTTAATCTTAGCTAGATTGAGTGAATCTCTGTTTATAGGTTTCTAGAATACGCAGTTAATTTCTTAAGGAGGCTAGTGCAGTTACGTTTAGCCGGAGAAGGCATTAGCTTTAAAATTTCTGTTTTAATCTTGAATATTGGTTTATGAGGTTATTAATGGTAGGAAATGTTACTTTTTCCTAGAACGAATGGCACTACGCTGGATAAAACTTACCACGGAATAATTGGTCTTGTGGGAATACCATTTGTTATGGAGTGGGAGGTGCATCTAGAGGTGTTAAAGTGAAAAATAGTCTTTTATCTGCCTTTTTAGGAAGGACGTGTCTGGATTTTTAAGAAGAACTTGGTTGAGCATTCCAGAGATGGATTTTGAGGGAGTTTATGCGCAGTTGTTTAAAGGGTTTCACGTCAAATTACTACTGGCTGCAATTGGTCAGACCATGTAGTTACCCAATCGGAGGAGAATTATTGGGGGGGAGGATGCGTGTTTTTGTTAGAGGAAGAATCTTATATGAGAATTGAACTTGTTTAGGAGCGAGAAAAAAGGTATATTCTTTTTCTGTGGTGTATATATAGCGCCAAATATCATGTATTCTCTTCACTCTAAAAGGAGGAGTAGAGTGGAAGGTCATTCTGGAGGGTTTTAATCTCTCTAGAGTCTCTATTATAAGCTATTGTTAACACACGATGTTGGAAGTCTTCCACAAATAATAAGTCCACTTTCCGTGCGATTCGCTTTACTGCGGAAATGAACTTTTCGACAATTAAGTGTATTTGTTTTCATTGGTACGTTTTATTAATGTAACAAGGAGTATACGGTTTGGAGTTAATCCTCACAAACAGAATGATGTACCGGCCATCAGGATCTATAATTTGTTATTTGTGATGTTAGTGAAACGAAATTGTGTTTTTTATGAAGATTGACAACAAAAGGAGTCTTTCTTTGAAGCTTGTGATTGACTTATAACTGGAACTTACCGGGGTGTTGTTAGCTGGTAGTGTGCGTGCGCTGTTTTTTTAAATGTGTAATCCGGCGTGGTAAGATTATGGCCAAATTTGATATTGTCAATCCCTCACAGCTATTGAAGAAAGTCATTAATACGGTTGATTTTTAATCGTAAATTTTAGGTCACCTCATTGTGCACTGGGCTAATGAGGCTTCTAAGGTTTAGAGATTGGGGGTCCGACATTATGTCTAGTAAAGTAGAATACTGTGGTTTGCATGCTTAAATACTCTTGGTCAAATGTGCTGTTAGTTAGTATGGGAATGCCATCATACTAAGACATATTATGTTCTCTCTAAACTTGGATAGCAACTATGTAAATAGAACATAGCAATGAATTGAGGAATTATTCCCTCGAGGGGACACAAAGGGGATGATATAGTCCTGCTTTTAGATGTAGAAATAATCATTACAGGGAAGATGGAGAAGCATCATTCGCCAGTCTTAGTTTTATACCTAAGGACATTATATATAAATGGTTACAGTAGTGGGGTCAATCAGACTGCAGAATTTACGATCGGTGTTAGTTGTTTTGTTGACCACTAGGGGCGTTATCTCTGGTCGTGTTGTTTCTTAGGTGAAGGGATAGTGTCGGGGGGGTTGCTACAAGTTCCAGTTTTCATGAGCGTGCCGGTTTCTTATGGCGAATTGCGAGAAAAAAACTGCGGTACCTTCTCTGGATTTCTATGTTGATTTCGTTGTCTAGGAGGGGGTTTGTGTGTATGGTTAGAATTTCTTTACGCCTCATCAAGGGACAGTACAGATCAGGGAAGATTGATATGGCTGAAAAAAGTTGGCAAAGAATCTGCTTTGCATAGGCACGAGAAATTCTCCTTTATTTATATAAGTGAAAATGCGCTATGTATCTCTCGCACTTGCTGTGGCAGAGTCTCGGGTTTAGAATTCTATGAATTCTATTCAATTGTTATTATCGTGCTTGGTGCTGTGGGGAATTTGTGTCAGTAGCCACTGAGATCTGTTAAGATGAATTAAGCTGAATCAGGCGTGACGGTTCCAGGGATTCCAAGGATTATGAGTTAATTACGTCGAGATCTGTCTCTAGATCCAAGATACTTTATGGAGAGTCGCTTAACTTCCTCTTCTCAAGCGCTATTGGCGTCAATGAAGCTGTTTGTGCTGAGGGGGGGCATGGAAAATTCTGCCATTTTGGGCTTCAATATGTCAGTTCTGTGGCTAAAGAATGTATACGTAATGCCTTATAAGGCTATGACTTCATAGTGCTTTTATTTCAGACCTGTGTGTAGTTACATAAAAGAGGATAAAATGCTGCCTAGCGTGTCTGAGCAGTCATTGGGGCGTTCTGCGCATCTAGAGAGTCCTGTTGGTCAAGGGTCCATCGATTCGGTCCCTGGATGAGCAAGGGTAGACGTAGAAGGGGTTTATTGAAGATTCTTTTAGTGGAAGTGCCCCTTCTAGGAAGTTGTAGATGGGAAAAATTCAGGGAGTTTAGAAGGTTGCTCTTTGGATTTTTCTTTTGGTTAGTGTCCTTCCTCATGGTGTATACGATTCGTACGGACCAGTGCTGGTGAAGACCAGGTGACAGGCAAAATCGCAGATCGTTGGCCAAGCAACTTGCAGTAGGACTGAAGAGTCGGGGTGGTCCAACAGTTGCTGCTACAAAATTTGGTTTCTATAGTTGTAGCGAACGGTGTTAGTGGTAACATCTGTAATGCACTAGATTATTTGGTAACTTAAGGCCAAAACCAAGGAACAGGTGGCAAGGTTGTCAGATAATAGACCGAAAACTTGGTGAGAAAACTATAGCCTACAAAAATTGCTCTAGAGTGCAGCGAGCGGTTGTAGGGCTGCAGTGCGTAGAGGTGCTCACGTGATACGTAGCAAGAGCAAGAGTTGTGAGTCTTAGTGCACTAGTAGTTTACTAGAGGTATTGTTAGCAGGAGCCTGTTGCAGGCTGTAGTTTCGCAGAGGTTACTAGGTAAAGTAGCAGGCCCAGTTGCAGGCCTGTAGTGCGCAGAGGTTACTCAGGTGGTGGTGCTGCAGAGCGGTTGGGGTGTTGTAGTGTGCAGATTGTCAGGTGATGTCGTAGAGCTGGTTGGGGCTGTACGTGCACAGAGGTTATCAAGTAATGTTAACGAGACAGTTGTGGACTGTAGTGCGCTGAAGAAGTTGCTAGGTGATGTAGAATAGAGCAGGTGGTAGTGATTAACTGAGCAGAAGGTTGAACTCAGATGATGTTGCAGAGGCGGTTTTGGGCTGTAGTAGCAGAGCATTGCTCAGTTGCTGTCAGCAGAGCCGGTTGTGGGTGTAGCTTGGGCAGAGTGTTATCATGTGATGTAGTAGAGCAGGTTGTAGGTGTGTATCTGCGCAGAAGTTGATCAGGATGATGTAGCAAAGTCAGGTTGTGGGTTGTAGACGCAGAGATTGCTCAGATGATGTAGCGAGCGGTTGTGGGCTTAGTAGTGTGCAGAGGTTTAATCATTGTTTGAGGTAGATTAGAGCAGGTTTGTAGGCTGTAGTAGTGACAGAGGTTACTCATCGTGATGTTAGTAGAGACTGGTTGTACGGGTTGTAGTGCGATGAGGTTTTTCACGTGATGTTACGCTAGAGCCGATTCTCTGCGCTGTAAATGAGCAGAGTATATTCTCGTGATGTAGCAGATCCGTTACTAGGACATTAATGACGCAGAGGTAATTATCGTGATGTAGCAGAGCGATTCTAGGCTGTAATGCGGAAGAGGTTATTTCACACGTGATGTAGCAGTTGCCGGATTCTAGGCTGTAATGCGAAGAGGTATGACTTGGTTGAATGTGAGCAGAGCGGTTATAGGCTGTAATGAGCTGAGGTTGCTCACATGACTTCTCAGAGCCCGTTGTGGGTGTAGTGTGCAGAGGTTGCTCCAGCATGATGTAGACAGTGCGGATTTGGGCTATGTGCGCAGAGGGTTGCTCAGATGATGTAGCAGAGCCGGTTTGGGGTATAGTGTCGCAGAGGTTGCGCAGGGATGTAGTCAGAGCTGATTGACAGTACTGTAGTGCGCACTGGATATAAATAAAGAGGATGCAAAGATGTGGTAGAAGGTATGTGCCACACTGCAAATGTAAATCCAAGCAGGGTCCCGATATTGGTGTTGATACTATGTGATCATGGCTATGTTCAGTTGCAGGGTAGAGGAGAAGCTTGAGAAGCTACAGCAGGCCTACCTGATCAAAACCTCTTGGTGAATTCTGGAGGATTTTGATTGTTCGAGGGCTTTTTTGTCAGTTTCTTCTTCCCTGAGATCAGAGAGGGCAGACTGTTGTCCAAAAATTACTGGTTATGTTGGCTTATTTGAGCAGATTTTGAATGGCTTCAGAGGAGCTCACTGGGATATGTCTAGCTAACAGTGGCCATCCAGAGGCCACACCCCCTTGGTATCAATTTCTATTTTCGTTGTTTGGAGTAAGGATGAGCCCACAAATCCAAGAAAATCGTCCCATAGGTGATGAAAATGGAAGTGGAAACTCATATTTCTGGGAGAATTTTCTGAAGGGGACAGGACGGATTGCAACCGTATTGCAAGGCGGGATGGTACAGGGGCTATGTGATCACTAATATTTTGGCAAATCTCCCTTCCCTCGTATGGAGCATTGGCGATGGGGTCTTGTGGATACAGCCCATCATGACTAATGCACAAAACACTCAGCAGGGGACTAGAGAGGCGTTCATATAGCGAAGCAATATTACTTGGCCTTGGAGTGACTAGTCGTGCTCCAGCATGAAAACCCAATCAAAAATCTTTGGAGGAAAAATCAATGTTGCCTAGCAAAACAGCCCCTAAACCTGAATGATTTGGAGAAGAATCTCTAGGAAGGTGTGGGCAAAAATCCCTTGCTCCAAGTGATATGTGCATATTTGGTCAAGTACTATAGAAAAGTCTGTGACCTCTTGTAATTGCAAACAAAGGTTTCTTTAATACATTATTTCGGTTTTTTATATTTGTACTCAAATAAAAATACAAAGATTTTAAAATATTCAATACAATGTGATTTTCTGGAGTTTTCTTAGATTCTTTCTCTCACAGTTGAACGTGTACTGTTATTAAAATTATACTGTCAATTCTTTGTAGTGGGAAACTGCATAAATCACCTAGTGTCAATAGTATTTCAAATGCTTATTTGCCCCACTGTATTTTGTTTCCCAACATCACAAGCTTACAATAGACTAGTTTGGTTGCGTTTTGAAAAGTTTACCATACGTTGGATGTTTTTGCATGGTTTTCCATCATTTTTTACGGTGCCACTAATTAGCCTAGTGTGGTTGTCATATTGTAGAGATACATTTGTCTATCTCCTCCTTCTTTCAACTGTTTTTCTTCCCTAAGGCGACTGGTTATAAGTTTCGAAACTTCCTTGCCTATCTCTGCTAGATCTCCTTTGTTCTATCCCCTACAAGTGAACTTGCTAATGATGCCATCCATATTTTAATAATATTCCTCATCCTCTTTACAAATACTCTTAGTCGTTACAAAGTAGCTCTTGGGAATGCCTGGGAACAATTGTGGTGGATGAAAGCTTTCTCTACGTAATAAATTACTGTCTGTGGCTTTACAGTATAAGGTGGTATTTTTAGTCTCTTTCCTATTAACTTCAACATCTAGGCACTATTTTTTCCTTTACTTTTAGAAATGGTAAACCGTATCAACTGAGTTCAATTGTTCAAATATTCAAAAAGAACTTGAGCTCTCTCTCTGTACCCATCCACAAAAGGAATGCCTCGCCCATATAAGCAAATCTCACTTGTGTATGTCTTGATCTAAAATGTACATACTGGTCTCCATTCAAATATTTTGTCCACAAATTTGGGGCTACCGGGGACCCCATCAAAGTCCCCTGCCATTCTAGAGCATAATCAGGTAATTTTTGGTATGTATCAGTTCCAATAAGGTCATAAGAAATAATTTTCTACTATACAATCACAATATAGCTTTTCCTGGACCACTGCCTTACACTCCATATGGGGAATACTTGAGTATATATCCATCTCTAGCATCTATTTTGTTGATACATCTCAAAAAATTGCTAGTATGTTTTAAACAATCTGGTAATGTTTTTACTATTTTTTTTTGCAGGAAGTCATCTAGGTTTATTGCCAGGGGTTCACACAAGGAACTAATACCCGATATGATTGGCTGTCCAGGGGGTTTCAAATTTTTATGTATTTTAGGGGCTAGGTTCAGTATGGGTACTCCAAGATAGTCACAAAGCAATGTAAATGCCACGTTTTTACTTATTCCCAAATCACCAGCTTCCTTCACTATCTGTGCAACAAAATGACTATACTTCTCAGTGATCACTTTCTAGTTTTTTTTATATACATTCACATCCAGCATCTGGCTATGAGCTTCGTTCACATAGTATTCTCTGTTCGTTATAACAGTAGCTCCCCTTGTCTGCTATTTTAATGATCAAGGAGTCATAATTTTTAAGTTGTTGTATTGCTGCTATTTCCTTTTTTGTTATATACTATGTTTAGTTTTGACATTATCCCACTTGTCTAGAAGTTCCTCCAAAACTAGTTGCTGCAATGTTTCCAATGAGTTATTAACCACAACAAGATCAAACTGACTTTCCTTGAAATGTTCCTGAAATTTTCTTTATTTTGTATAGAAACCTCGTTACCAAAATACATTAACTGTAACTTGTGGCTGAATCTGTAAAAAAGTGTCAAACGCAATAATTAACCAGCACAAAGTTTAACCCCTTTTTTATGACAGCATGTTCTGTTAGAATTTTTGAAGCTACATTCACAACCGAATCATTTGTCTTCTTTCCGGTCTTGTATTTACTCTTGCTGTACGTCCGTGTTTCGCTTCCACAGATTTTTTTTCTTGCTATCCCAATTGCATTGTGTGGCTATTGTCAGATTCAGTTGAAATGTGGCCACTGGAGAGAACCGATTCTTTACCTCCGTTAGATTTTCCTTGTGGCCTTTTCTTGCACTCATGTGTATACTTGAGTGTATAAAGTCTTTAAGAAACCGCTCACACTTTTTAAATTTATTTTGTAGTATCTTTAAGTTTCTCAGTATTTTCCTCCATTTCTTTATGTATATGATCGTATTCCTCCAATGTAACGGATTTCTAGAACTATGTCCATTTTTTGTGTCTCGTGTTATAACAAGCACTGTCTCAGAAAATGTAAAAGTCTCTTTCTCATCTAAGTGCTGCAATCTTATTAAAGGATATGTTTCATTTTTTCTTTTCTCAAGCCAAGTCTTAGGAAGAAATCACTCCAGTGTGTGTATACATAGATTATACACACATATATATTTATCTTAGACCCTTGTCCATTTACTGTATGTCAGCACAGGTTAAGCATGTGGATACTCGGGCTTTCTGCGCCCAACTTTAAACAGTTTTGGGTAACAATCCACACCTCACTATTCCAGCTTCATTCAAACATTTCTTTCCATTTATTACACCTTATTTTCATATAAGCTGCACATTCTGTTGCAATGATTGGGGGTACGCCCCCTTTGTCAAGCATGTACATTACACTGACACTCTTATCCCGGAACCTCATCAGACTAAAGCTATGTCTACACAGCATGCAAAAACGGTTGCATTTTCGGCAGTTTTAGGATTCTAAAACCACTGAAAATCCGATTGTTTTGCATGCCCATAGACTAAGAAACAAAAATTACCTGCAGTCTACACAGGTCATTTTTTTTCTGATTGTTTTCTGGCGCCGGCGGTTTTAGGAACATGTTGTAAAAAGAGACAAGGCCTGGAGTCTTTCCATCGGTTTCCAGTACATTTAATTGTCAGAGCCGAAGAAAAATAAACTAAAACCAACCGCGTTTTTTTGCGCAAAATGTGACAAAAACCGCGGTCATACCTCGCACAAAAAGCCCCCAGCTTTCCGATGGTTTTTGTCCTATGCTGTGTGGCCCTAGCCTAATACATCAAATTAAATAAATGGGTACAGTAGCCAGACATTTGTGGCTAAACACTTGTGCTTTACAATGACAGACAGTAGAAGAAATATATGGTGGCGAATCAAATTAAAAGCAGGTTTATACAAACATATATACTGAATTTATTCTCTCGAGACCCTCACTTCCATGGGGTTAAACGAAGAATGCAATTATGTCACTTTGTGTTTCAGATACAACTGTCTGCAATAAGTGTTTAAAATTGTAATTATTGATTTAATGTAACAAAAGTAGTAACAGTGTTCATTTTAAGTAGCAATTATGGTGCTTTCACACTGCACAGTTTTAGCTGCCCTCCAATTAAACTGCCTTTACCAGCAAGCTTCTTTCACTTCTCTAAACGGTTTGGAAAGGGAGTTATCAATTACTGTGTTTGTAATCCACAAGACTTCAGACACAGTAATTGATAACTTACTTGAAACACCTTTCTGAACAATTTAGACAAGTGAAAAAAGCTTGCTGGTAATAAAGGCAGTTTAATTGGAGCACAGTTATAACTGCACCAAAACCGCGGTGTGTGAAGGCGCCCTTAGGGCTTGTCCCCACACTTGTGGTTTTCAGTCGGTTTTACAGACGTTTTTCAGATATAAAAACAGTCTATAAACTGATTGTCAACCTTTTACATGGATTTAAATAGAAAACCCGTGCACTGTGGACTACTGCATGGATTTTCTATTTAAATTTACATTTTCTGCCGGGCGCCGGCATTCTTAAAAACTTAGAACATTCTTCCGCCCGATTTTTGGGCAGATCATGAGATTATGAAAGGGGACGACTTGAATCCGCAAATCGTAGACAAAAGCTATCCCCTTATCTGAAAAAAAAGATCAAATACTGGTCGAAAAATCCAGTATTTTGACTTTGCCATGTGAACGCACCATAAGGCCATGTTCACACGGCTTAAAATGGGCCGTATTTCGGTCCGTAATTTCGCGCCGGATTACGCAAATTACGGGCTGATAACGGCCCATTAATTACTGTAATTCACAGTTCTCATAGAGAACTATAGATTACGTCTCCTCTTCCCGCCCGGCGCAAATTACTAGCCGCAAATACGCGCCGCTGGCAATTCAAGTCTATGGGCCGGCGAAGTGCCGGCCCCCTGCTCAGTCCCCCGCTCCCGGTCACACGGCGTAATTGCGGGGCGTAATTACGCCCTGCAAATACACCGTGTGAACCTAGCCTAATGCAGTAACCTTTGAAATAGTGTCAATGTAACAATGCTCACCTGTTTTTAATTTGATCCATTAGCTTGATGAGTTTCCAGGATAAAAGTGTCAAACAGTGTAATGCACATGCTTGACAAAGTGGGTGTACCCCACCAATGTGGAAACAGAATGTGCAGATCGTTCTGAGTTAAGCTACATTCAGGTGGATCCAAAGAAAGGACATATATAAAAGAAATCCAATGGACTATATATAAAGATATGCAGATATCACAGGCCTTTTATCTTTTCTACTAATACTATTGAAAAGTCTTGCAAATGCCACTGTTTATATGAAAATAAGGCGTAATAAATAGGATATAAATAGAAATGTTTGAATGAAACTGGAATAGTGAAGTGTATATTGCAACCTAAGACTGTTTACTGTGCTGACACTGAATTTAACACAGTATATGATACGCTTACAGCAGTGGTGTCTACAGACAGCATACACCTTATTTAAAATTAAAAGGATCTGGAACTCTGAAATAAAATAGAGCTGTGACTGCTGTAAAGATATATTAGAAAAGTAATTGAACCTACTAAACCTTGAACCTACTAAAAAGGTATCTTCCATTAGTTTTAAGAAATGTTTGCCAGGTGGGGCCTTAAAAAAAAAAATTAAGTGAAAAAAACCACCACCGAAAGCTACTCCGTTCCAGTGTCATCACTGCTGTCATTTTCATTACTTGAGCTGCAGCCACCCTCAGCGGTCTCTTGCTGTGAGAACAGCACATAACCGTTAAGACCAGTGACCTGCTGAAGCATTATACCCAGTTTCCCCAAAAATAAGACCTAGTGCAATTTTTGTTCTAAAATTCAGAGTTTGGCTGCTTACGCTTATGTTTGTGATGAAATCACTACAGTATATTGATACATGTCGATTTTTTGTTCAACAATAAATGTGAATTCTTGTTCATGGTAAAATAAGACATCCCTAAAAAGTCTTAGCTCATATTTAGGAACAAAAATTAATATAAGACACTGTCTTATTTTCGGGGAAAAAGGGTATGACTGGTACACATGATCTAATAAATGGGGAGCACTTTGTGTGGGCTTCAGAGGTTATTTCCCTTTTTCCATTTTTAACGGCCTTTAGCCAGCAAAACCAAAGCTTTTTTTTTGGTTAAAGTAATGGACAACACCTTAAAAAAAAATTAGAAATAAAGTATTCGGGATAGACATTCACTGTACTATTGCTCCAAAAAGTGCAGGCACCATTTTAATGTAAATGCATACTCAAAGGTTAACTGCTTAATAATAATAAATAGCAAGGGAAAAGAGGGCATAACTGTGGTTTGCTTAAAATGATAAATGGATTTTATTGGGGTATTTCTAGTGGACATTTCACCACTAAGTGGTTTCAAGATGTTGTGCAGTAGTAGCAAGCTCTGCATCAAAAAAAAAAAAAAACACAATGCATCATAAAAACAAGTCTGGAAAGGCTGCTGCCTTGAGGCAGTCACGTTTTATGTACAAATAAGACAGAGTGACCATAGCAATATTATACATTTTTTAACTAATTAAAAAATAAAGTAACTCCAAATTTGATCATTATTTCGAGTTTAGCGCTTAATATAGAAGGTTTGAAAATCTTGCTTTACTTTTTACAACCAAAAGCTGCATTTAAAATGCCACTGGTTATATGATTTCAGTACAAGGGGTCTTGATGATGGAAGTTGCAAACTCATAGCAGTTTAGCACCTATACAAAACATGCCCTATTGCAATACATTGTGGGAGGAGCAGTATTTACATCAATGACAAAAATGGAGAAACAGACATTTCCCATATTACACTACAAAGACCCAAAGTGAGCTTCAAATCGTTTAACTAGCCAAGTTTAGCTCTCATAAGGCAACTTTGCATGCCAAGAGGCTCCACCATTATATATAGATTTAAACTTTAAAACAATGGTCAAAATTGGAGTAACTCTACAAGGAAGACCAAGAGGTTTTTTTGTTTTTTATTCTCTTAAATATACTAACAGTATCTATCTCCTGATTTGGTGTTAAAGTAGGATAAAATCAAGAACATTTCACCAGTAACTTAATTTATTTTTCCTCGTCTTGGATGCAAGACAACAGCAAAGATTGACAATCTATTGTCAGAAATAATGCAATATGGATTTACCAACACGTATAAGCTTCCTCGTATATACATAGCAAAAGTTAATGTTTTCATGATCCAAGTTAAACTGTTTCCTTCACAAAATATATATCTATATACCAGAACCTTGAAGGATAACCCACTCAAGCTAAGCACTCAAAAAAAAGTAACAAAAACAAAGTAATTATTTGAAAAGCACACTTAAACCTGTACCATGTTTTCGATGATCCAGAAATCAAGCTACAGAGAGCCTGATAAAAAGAGAAGGTGTTACAGTAAACTCCAATAACTGGTCCAATCTTCAAGAAAGAAAGAGAACAACAAGCAACAACAACCACCGAGTCCACTTGTAGGTCTGTACAAAGAATGGTCGAGAACACCAAATCAAAGGAATTGTTCCCAACTTTTCACAAAACCTAATTGAGATTACGAATAGACTGTTCCTTGTGAAAGGAGTCTCTAAAGCCTCAAATTAAAAATATTAAAAAAAGAAAAGAGCAAGGAAGAAACAAAAACTAAACAGTCACAATAAGTTTCCATCTTCTTTAAAAGAATGTTTATCTCTTCTGTACAAATTGGTTGGTCTAATACTGTCTAAAAGTGGCCACCTTCTCCTTGAAGCTGGCAGGTGTAGGCGAGGAGATATTCCAGGAACACTTAAATAAGTACTTTAAGTTATTTCTCTACAGAAAAAAGGGCAAGTCCAGGGCATTCAAATCACTTTATATGCACTGGCTTCTCATCTGACTTTAGACGCTTTCTCCGAGGCTGTACAAAATCCTCATCGGAATCTTCTGTTACTTCACCATCATCCTCCTCCTCAGGTTCAAACTCAGGCAATGGTGGGAAGGTCCTGTCAGGGTAGATTTCTGGAAGTTTGTCCTCAAAGTATAAAGCGACAGCCTTTCCTGCTTGGGCCACTTCAGAGTCATTCTGTTGGACAAAAAAAAAAAAAGAAAAAAAAATTACCTTGAGTTATGCACAGACTTCTGCCAAGGTTGCATTGGTTGGAAATCTTACCTGCAGATTAAATTCTTGTGTTTCTGCATAAACTTGAACAACTTTCATCATCTAAAAAGGACATTAAAGTCAAAAAAAGGGAAAATTGTTTACTCTAAAAGGTTTATACGAAGGGTTTTTACTATAAATCAAGGCCATAACAGAGTCAAAAATGGTTATGACCGGATTGCAAGTTAAAAATCTTGGCTTGAAAGGGGGAGAAAAGTTTTTAAATATGCCAGAACAATTTTGGCAGGTTGATTAAGTTCTGGCCTCAAAAGTACAGCCCTTTATACTGCCATAAGAGACTAAAGTGTAGACTTAATAAAATGGCAATAGATTAAGGGGCTCTTGGGTTGGAAAAGTTAACCAATGTCAGAAGTCTAACATAGGGATACAATTGCTTATACTTTACACTTAACTGGCAGATTTAAAAATGCCAGATATGCAAAAAGTAATGTCTGTGCAATATCATTCAGGTGCCAGGTTCAGTTTATCAGATACCCTATCACTAACAAGGTCTCCTTTGTTGTCAAAAAAATAACTAAATTTTATGATTTATCCTTTAAAAAAACAAACAAACAAAAAAAAAAACCAAGTGATTTCTAACCTAAAATTTGTAGAATAAAACTAGAACAAAAAAGTTGCCAAATAAGATGTCCCTCTATTTAGGAATGCACCCTTAAAATAAAAACTCAAGAGATGCAGAAACTACCAGTCATCAAGTGCTAATTTCAAGGAAATCTGTTTAAAAAGAAAAAAATCGCTTTCTAGCCTATTTTTATCAAAATCAACAGTAGAACCTAACCAGGAGGTTAAGGAAAATAGAAAACTTATTTGGCTTAAAAAAGCTTAAAAAATATTCTAATATCAGCCATAGGCTACTTCACTTGTGGCCAGAAAAAGTTGGTCACATGGAGAATAAATGGCGATATATCAGTGTGTTTTCTCTTCATTTACATCTTTAGGAGTTACAAAACAGCTACCTCCTCATTTATTCTAAACCTAAACTGGGCAGCCTATCCTTCGAATACAGGAGAGGTGGGATCTTAACCTTCTAAAAATATGATGCTTATGCCACCAATCTCTAAGATAGGCAAACCTCTATAAAAAGAAAGATGGTAGCAGGGGAAGGGGAATCAGCCCCTAGAAAGGGAAGTAGCATCCTTGCATTAAGTTTCAAGAACAGAATTGAAGGCGGATGGTTTTTTTGAGGGTACTCCCACAGCAGCCAGAGGATTGTAGCAAAGGCTTAATGGGTAATAGTGGTGGATGTAAAAATAGAGTTTGCATTGGCTGTGTCTTAGAAAGAAAATTTAAATTGCTGCAGTACCCTGAGAAGTTTCAGTTGTTACGATGCAGCTTTGGATAAGTAATAGTAGCACTTAAAGGGATTCTCCAGTTTGGACAATCACTACTTGTTAGAAGAATCTTTTGAGATTGATCAACGTGTACCCCCCACCCCCCTGCAATTAATTTACAAAGAAATCTGCCAGTAAGTGCACATTTTCCCTGTAGCGCTGCCACCATAGACATCTGGTACTACATAAGGTCCAATTAAATCAATGGGCTGTCTGTGTACTGCACAATGAGAGTCACTTTATAAATCACTCTACTATACCCATAAAATTAGGGTCTTCAACAGGCAACCTTCTCTATAAAAATAAGCTTGCTAAATAGGACAACCCCTTTAAAGACTTCCTCTAACTGGATAACTTCACAAAGTTAACAAGGAAATGTATAACATGATGAGAGATTTAGAAAGAATGGTTTTATTTTTATTAAAATAAATATTCAGGTCAAAATAATATGGATTTGCTGTGGGTGCTACTTTTATGCCATGCACAACATCCTAAGTCTTCCCACAATAACTATAGAGTATTTTTTAATACAAGTATTTTCATCGTTGGGTACAGAACTAGGATTAGAATGAGGCAGGCTTCACCCAGAAACTGACAAAATACTGTGAGTGGCCAGTAAAAAGGCAGTTTAGAGAAAAGTAAGAACGTTCGTTTGAGTTCTTTATTTCCTATTATGTTGCAACCTTGATGACTGGTATTACCTCCTGATAATCCTTTAACTGAAGCAGCAGCAATGAGAATTCATGCATGAAGACAAGGTGGGAAATTTCAAATCAGGCAGCAAGCTAGGGAGGAAGGCAAGAGGCGTGAAACTTTGTAAAGGGTTTTAAGGAATTGCCTCAAGTGGTAAGGAAGAAAATGTATATCCTAGACTGCCAAAGGCAGACCCAAAGCCTGTTCAGACTATTACAGACGTCAATGAGGAAGGGATTAATAACGTTTCCTTCCATGTCTCTCCCCATTGTGTCTGTCTTTCAATTAAGTTTCAGACCTGTGATTCTCCCTATTCCCTTCTTCCCATTCCTCGTCACTGTTGGTAATGCTTTGTTAGACTTGCTTTTAGCATGCAGGCATATAAGTGTAGCATGCAGTATGATGTATAGTGTAGGAAAACCTTTGATGAATGTTGTACTGTGTACACATTACTACTATACTGTAGTATGGGATCTTTACAGTCTACAATAGCGTTAACATTACAGATTATGGTAATCCCAAAAATGGCACTTTATATTAATTTTGGCTGATATACAAACAAACTGTGCCACTTTTCCAGCCAGAAATGGTCATTAATATATATGCCCAGCCATTATAATGTGAAGTACTTGCTACTGGTGGGCCGGGCAGGAAAATCTGGGTGTCTATACCCAGCTTTACAATCTTGCAGAGGGCAAA
This sequence comes from Phyllomedusa bahiana, assembly GCA_025379985.1. Lineage (NCBI taxonomy): Eukaryota > Metazoa > Chordata > Amphibia > Anura > Hylidae > Phyllomedusa > Phyllomedusa bahiana. Next base: position 34,644 of record JAODAL010022118.1, on the reverse strand, counting down.
AAAAAAAAAAAAAAAAAAAAAAAAAAAATCACATGAAAAACATTTTATAGATCCTATGAGGTCTTGTGTGGAAAAGCTAGCTGGAGCAAGAGTTAAAACTCTAAAGCCGTGTTCACACGGCTTATTCCCGACGGATTTGTGAGCCGGATTGCGCTCACAAATCCGGCGTGAATAATAGCCGGGACGGGGGCGGGGCCGCCGCTCCCCGGCCCCATAGACTGTCATTATCTACGGCGCGTACGCGCCGTAAATAATGTTCATGTCACTTTCTCCCCCCCGCGACGGATTCGCCGAGCGAGGAGGAGCGACGGAATCCACTGTTCTCTATGAGAGTAGTGGATTACCGTAATTACTCCGACGGATTGGCACCGTACTGCACCACAAATCCGGCGCTGAGTATGGCGCCAATCCGCGGAGAAATAAGCCGTGTGAACGAGGCCTTACAGTTAAAGAACTGTGCCCGTTCCCGATAAGTCAATTTTAGTAAATACTTACATTCTCTTTGAAATAACAATTCTGGAGCATCTTCTCTTATAAATCTCTTAATCCCTCAAAAAAGTATTAGTAAATCTGCTATCCGAGTGTTACCAATTGGGGGGGCGTGTCCCTGCAAAGTCATCAAATACTATTTACTATTTTGCCATAGACAAACTTAAATTCTATCAGTTCTCAATCTATAAAGCACTAAAACTTAAATATACTTACTTAACCTCGATACAACTATTAAACCGGCCCTAACCCTGTGAAGCCGTTAGCTGGTGAAAATGTTGGGGAGGTCAGTTGACATTTTAATTGTGATTTTCTACCTCTTTCTACTGAGGTTCACGAGGAAACTATGTTTCATGCCCATCAGTTAGGATGACTGCCAAGAAGAGGTTTTGGATTTCTTTTTGGAGTTAGCAAATCACTGTATATATAGGGTTTCCTGGTAAAGGTGGTGCTCCACCAGACTGATGATAGAAAAGGAGTTATTCCTTCACAATTAGACAGGGACAAATTGAGAGGTTAGAAATCAGGTTTTTAAAATAGTGTGTATCGAGGTTAAGTGTTACATATATAATAAAAGTTAAGTTTTAGTGCCTTATAGATTGAGAACCGATAGAGTTTAAGTTTGCCTATGGCAAAATAGTAAATATAGTCCCAGCAAAGTCAGTACCAACTGGATAGCGTCAGTGCAGGGACACACCCCTTTGGAAATTGGAACGGCAACACCCATCTGACTGATTCAGTGATACATTTCTAGAAGGAACAGAAGAACAGCACAACACAGTTATAAGAGAAGATGCCCCAGAATTATTTCACAGAGAACACCGCTATTTACTAACACAGACTTGTCAGGAGAGGTCACAGCACTTTCGTAGTCAACCTTACACTGTGGGCTTCTTTCACCAGAAATTGTGGGTACAAATGGTGAAGAATATGCACAGTACAAAGGACAAAAAAATCTGTAGATGATCAAATGTTATTTTATTAAAGAGTTCTTTAATTTTCATTCAAATGTAATTTAATAATGGTCACAGTATTTTTATACCATGTAAGGGAATGAATGAAAAATGATGTGTGATAATTTATGTAACTGTAAACCCTAAGTTTTAAGTAATGGCCGTTCAGGACACTGCACTACAGTTCAGATTTTGTGAGAATTTAGAATTTAAAACCCAATGTAGAGATGTAAAGCAATTATAAGAAAAGGGTAAAGTAAGCCCCACATAGAACAGGCAACATGCAGTGCAGAGAAAACATATAAAATGTAGTAACATAAGACCAACATACTTCATTGAACCTTTCACAGTTCTTAAATATGAGCCTGACATCTGCAACAAAGTCTTCAGTTGTCTGGTAATGTTGCGAGTGTTTTTTCTGCAGTTTCTTCTTCACGGTAGATAGATCCATAGGCTTCTTAATAATTTTGTAGTAATTTGGTATCTGCAAAACAAGAAAACGGGTTATCAGATGTCAGAACAGAAAGCTTTAATGAAATATTGGGGCACATTGATCAAGACAGTTGTGTCAGAATTCTGGCACAACCTGCTCCAAAAACAATGTCCTACTTGCTTTACACCACATTTATGATGTGTTTTAGACAGTTTCTAGACACCCCGATGTCATGTTTAACAAAAGGGCGCGGTTTCACGGTGTGGCTCTGTAGGAAAACAGGTGTGGTTTAGACACCATGTGCCAAAACTTAGGCGCAGTTAGTGGCGTAAACTTAAAAATGTTTCCGGACGGAATATGTGCTTCTCAATGTCAAGGGGGCGGGCTTTTCTCCGCTCGCGGAGAAAAGCCGTCCCCACCGCGGCCGTGGGAACGGCCGCCAAACAGGACAAGTACCGGACGGCAAACCGACCGGTATTAGTCCTGTGCAGTGAGAACGTACCCTAAGTTTCTCCAACTGTATTATTTTATTCATTTACATAGCACCATTATATTCCACAGCGCTGTACAGAGATGGTCATAATTCCCATTGGTGCCTGTTTCCATTGCGGTTCGCAATCTAAATTTCAGATTAACCTATAAATATATTTTTGGACTGTGGGAGAAACCAAACCAAGTACTCGGAGGAAACCCACAAAAACACAGGAGAACATACAAAGTCTCTGCAGAGGTGTTTTCAAATCAATGGGATGACAATCCGGTAAGAGTAGGCAATGCGTTTTGTTTAACCCCTTAACGTCAAAGTTTTTTTTTTTCACGGTCGTTTTTCCCTCCCTGACTTCTCAGAGCCATTTCTTAAATTTTTCCATCTACATAGACATATGAGGGCTTTTATTTTGTGGGACAAGATGTACTTTTTAATGGTGTCATTCATCGTATCATGGAATATACTGTGAAACCGCCAAAAATTCTAAGTGGAGGAAAATGTGAAAACCCCCAAAATATTTCCTTGCGTCATGTTTGCGGGTGTATGCTTTTACGGCGTTCAATCTGCGGCAAAAATGTAGATTTATCGGTATTCTACCGGTTGATACGAATCCGGCAATGCAAAACATTTACATCTTTCGTTAGGTTTTGGTACCGGAAAAAAAAAAATGCAAACATTTTCTATTTTTTACATTGGCGTGGCTGCGGCATTTCTATGAAATGTACTTTTTATTGCTACCAGTTTGGAATGCATGCGGCTTTGATTAAATTTACTAAAATTTTTAGGGGTTGTGAAATTAACAAGAAAACCGAAAATTTTGGAATTTTTTTTCTTCTATAGTCTTCAGCATACAGGATAAATGATGTTGCATTTTAATAGATCAGACCAGGTTGCAAACGGGATAGGGACTGTAGGTTTGTTCTTAAAGGGGTTGTCTCGCTACAAAGAATAGCTTTCAAATTGTAGGGAACACAAAATAAAGACATTTTCCAAATATATTGCATTGTTCCTCTGTTTTCCCTAAAGAGATACAAGTGAATTTATTACCTCCATGGCTATTTCAGTTCCCTCAGTAACCGACCTGTAAACAAATCTCCCTGGGCTGTTTGTTCAATGAGATAACAGAGAGTGAGTCATCACACAGATTGGCAGTGTCAGTCAGTGTCCTGTGCTGCCAGACAGTAAAAAGCTTGATTTATCTCAAGGTAAACAGCTCTGTAATTAGGGCTTTTGTTTTGGGGATCAGATAAGAAGTACTTCAAGTAGTTTTAGAAGCTAAACTAATCTAATTAGAATCTGAAAGCATGACGTAGCTGTACAAGCAATGGAGCTTATGCAAATTATTCTGAACAGGAAGTGACAGAGAATTTCTTTCATGCATTCTTTGAAACCCTGTGGGGAGACAACTCCTTTAAGTTGAAATTGTATGCAAGTCAGAACAGGTAGATTTATTAAATGTATTTTTAAGTTTTGGATAGTGTATTGAACAGTTTCTACATTTGTTTTACTGTCTGTGCCTTTTTTTTTTTTTTTTTTTTTTTTAAGAAGAGTTAACATAAATTTCTGTATCTCATGTGCAGCTGTGGCACGCTGGCACTTGGTTATCATGGGGCGTGAATCAGTGTTGAATGTCAGCCACGCCCCACAAGTCTCCGTTTGTAACTAGGGGACGTATGTAAGTCGGGGACTGTATGTGTAACTTTATTATTTTATTTTTTTTATTTGCAAAATGGCAAAAGGGGGATATGAACTTTAAATTTTTTACAATTTAAAAATTTTTTTTTTACTTTAACTTTGAGTCCCCCTAGGTTACTTCAGCACTAGGGGGCATGATCGCTTATACAGCTTAAAGGAGTTGTCTCGCTACAATGATTGGGTTTTAATTAAAAGATCTTTAAAAAACAAGCAGCTTTGCAATATATGTTCATTACAAATGTCCTACTGATTTTGAGTTATCCCTGTTAGTAGTAATACATCAGCTTCTCAAATCTCTATAGCAGCAGACCTGTTGATCTTTATCTCACTGGCTGTCAGGTCTGATGACTCATCACCTTCAGAATACAGGTTGGAGCAGAGAGCCCCTCCTGCACAGAATGCTTCTGTAGTGGAGGGAGGGGGAGGGCTCTACTCCCCATGTGTAGCTGTGCTGCCTGGATTTACCCTGTGTGTACCTGCTCCCTCCTGTTCTCTACACAGATTGAAGAGAGCAGAGGTGAGGCTGATCAATAGATATGACAGCAGTGACCCTGTGTGTTACTATAATCATGATGTGTCTGTGGAGCTGTGACTATACTAATAGAACAGATCATGAGGCATGTGAACGCTTCATGCTCTGCTGTTCTAGTGACACATCCTGAGTATAGTAACACTTCACAGCTGCCCTGTGACTATTCTGACAGGATTTGTTTGTTGCTGGAGATGTGGAGATTTGTATGCTACAGCAGGGTGGTATAGGAACACTCTGCTGTCTCCGTGGAGCTGACAATACAGCTGATCTAGCAGCAAGAACCTGCAGCAGACCTAGGCAGGCACACACAGGGTTAACCCTTGTAGCAACCCCCCCCCCCCATGCTGTATAGAAGTTACAGAGGAGCGCTGTCTGTGTGCTGAGGGGAGGGGGGAAGAGGGAGGAGAAAAGGCAGACAAGAAGCACGCCCCTCAATTCAAAAATCCTTTGCTCCTTTGCCTTTAAAGCAGACTGAAAGCTTGTAATGAGACAACTCCTTTAAGGCATTGTAATACAATACAGAAATGAGATTTCTGAGGACCGCAGAAGAGGAGGACACAAGCATCTGTAAAAAGTTCAGGAGCAGTATCCTCCACAGGTGTGGCTGACCAATAAAGGTCACACTGAGCACAAGGCGGACCTGAAGCAAGCAGTTCAAGTGAACAAACTCACCAACATAATGGAGTTGAAGCCGTTTTATATGGAGGCTTGGGCTAAAATCCCTCTCAATTGATGAGCATGGCTAATCTACAGTTATCAGGAGTCTTACCAGATACTGAAAACAGTTCACAAATATGTGAGAGGCACAAATTATGTGGTATTGTATGATTTTCCTATAACGAAAAATGTATATAGACATTTTTCTTTACTGGTTTGCTTTTGTTGTCTTTAAGTGTACAGCTTTGTGAAAATCTGATGTAGTGTTAGGTCAAATTTATGTGTATGTATAATATATATCTATATATATTCCAAAGGGTTGACGAAAAATTTCAAGCACCACTGTGTATATAGGAGTAGCACTACTGTTTCTGGCTATTATCTTTTATATGGCATTTTTTTCAGTTTGATTTTCTGCAGACTCCATCTTTATTTCATAGTAGTTTCTAAGCTAGTGGGTGGAGAGTAGCTGCCATGTTATCTTCTAGTCAATTATCTCATCTCTCTATAGCTCATCACAGGAAGTAGCAGCAGCAGGGAACTTACTAAACAGTGAATTAAGAACTGGGGAGAGAACATTGTAGCTTTAAGCTGTACCCCCATAGCACTCTGCTGCTGCACTCTCTGTCCTCCCTATAGACTGCAATGGAAGCATGTGACCAGATGTCTCCATCAGCTAACAATCTTTTGAAGTTGGTATGAGGTAAGATTCTAACAGTTTTTTGTATTTGCCTACGCTATTTATGCAAAATGTAATAAAATGTAGAGGCCATTTAGATATAACTGCCAAGTTATTATATGGACCAATGTCAACGCTGTTAAACTATTGGTCTAAATTCATACATAATATGACTGATACAGTTGTGCTCAAAAGTTTACATACCACAGGAGAATTTTTGCTTTCTTAGCCTTTTTTCAGAGAATATGAATGATAACATAAAAACATTTTTTCCACTCATGGTTAGTGGTTGGATGAAGCCATTTATTGTCAAACTACTGTGTTTTCTCTTAAATCATAATGACAACCAAAAACATCCAAATGACTGATCAAAAGTTTACATACTCCAGTTCTTAATACTGTGTATTGCCGCCTCTAACATCAGTGACAGCTTGAAGTCTTTTGTGGCAGTTGTGGATGAGGCTCTGTATTTTCTCAGATGGTAAAGCTGCCCATTCTTCTGGGCAAAAAGCGTCCAGTTCCTGTAAATTCCTGAGCTGTCTTTCATGAACTGAGCGCTTGAGATCTTCCCAGAGTGACTCAATGATATTGAGGTCAGGAGACTGAGATGGCGACTCCAGAACCTTCACTTTGTTCTGCTGTAGCCAATGACAGGTCGACTTGGCCTTGTGTTTTGGATCGTTGTCATGTTGAAACGTCCAAGTACGTCCCATGCGCAGTTTCCAGGTAGATGATCGCAAATTTGCCGATAACGTGCTGCAGTCAACTTTGACCAAGTTTCCTGTGCCTTTGTACCTCACACATCCCCAAAACATCAGCGCTCCACCTCCGTGCTTTACAGAAGGAATGGTGTTCCTTTCATCAGAGGCCTTGTTGACACCTCTCCAAATATCACGCTTCTGGTGGTGGCCCAAAAGTTCGATTTTGGTCTCATCACTCCAAAATGACCTTGTTCCAGAAGTTTTGAGGCTTGTCTGTGCTGTTTGGCGTATTGTAGGCAAGATACTTTGTGGCATTTGCACAGTAATGACTTTCTTCTGTATCTTTAAACAGCCACACCGCTAGTTTTCAGAGTCTCCTGTATTTCAGCTGATGTTATTTGTGAGTTTTTCTTTGCATCCCAAACAATTTTCCTGCAGTGGTAGCTTAAATTTTTGTTGGTCTACCTGACTGGGATTTGGTTTTTACAGAGCCCCTGATTTTCCATTTATTAATCACAGTTTGAACACTGCTGAATGACATTATCAATTCCTTGGATATCTTTTTGTATCCCTTTCCATTTTATGTAGTTCAATTACCTTTTCCCATAGATCCGTTGACAATTCTTTTGCTTTCCCCATGACTCAATCCATAAACGTCAGTGGCTGGATGAAAGATGCAAGAGTATGTCTGTATCACAGAAACTCACTCAGCTTTTATGCACACACACTGATTACAAGCAAACAGGTCACAGGTGAGTATGTTACCTTCAGTAGCCATTCAAACCCATTTGTGTCAACATGACCAGGGTTATGTTAACTTTTGATCAGGGTCATTTGGTTGTCCTTTATAAAGAGAAAACACAGCAGTTTGACAATAAATGGCTTCACCCAACCAACCATGAGTGGGAAAACCGGTGTTGTGTCATCATTCATATTCTCTGAAAAAAGGTCAAGAAAGCAAATATTCTGCCAGGGTATGTAAACTTTTAAGCACAACTGCACATAATATAAAAAGTTAAGCAGTACTAAGTCTGTAAAAAGGAACTTCAAAATGCATCTGCCTGTGCCCTTACAAGCTACATTTCAACTCATCAATGAAGTCACTTCTAAGCAATATGCAAACATTGCCAACGTCATCATATGTGTATAGCAATTCATTAATCCAATTACACTAATAAGATTCACATGTGCAAGCTATATCTAAAAACAAATTCAAGTGTAAACACGTGTAAGTGCAAACCTGCATATCAAGATGTCTTGTGCAAAGACTCATAACACATTACAGAATGATGCATATAAATGATCAGACAGTGTTGAACACAAAAAAAAAATATATATATATATATCTCTTGGTGAAAACGGGCACAAAAGAACCCAAACATGTAACTACCAAACTGTTCTGTAGTTTGGGAGTCTCGATGACCTGATGGAGCAGGGGAATGCCCTTTGATTATGCTGCAGTCACTGACTGTGGCAATCAAAGGTCTAAACGCCAGAGATCGGAGGCTTCTTCCGCTACCCGGTGGTTACAGAGACTGCTCTAGGAACACACTGTTCACTACAGCTTTGTTCCTAGCGCAGTTGCAACGCAGGGAGCTGCAAAACTGCTCTGCTGCAGATTAACGACCTGCACCGTCCGTTGTCTATAATTTGTGGCCGTTCGCTAAGGAGTTAAACCCCACTCTTACAAGTATTACTTAAAATTTTATAAATAGGTGCTATTTAGACTATGATTAAACCTATATTCACACTTCCAGATAGTTTATTTTTTTCACCTTATACGATAAGTTACACCATTTTCTCAGACACTATAATTCATACCTCACTACTCTACGATCGCTGCTTGCAGTTCTTTATGCTGTTCACATCCAGAAACCAGTGCTGATCATCACCCAGGAGCATGGCTCATTACATATGCAGTATACATTCTCACACAAAACAGGAAAAAAAAAAAACTAAACTATAATGTGTCAAAAACAAGAGATCTTCATTACAATTATTTAAGGAGAGATCTGGAAGACTAAAGTATACTATCACATTGTACAACTTAATTATGCCATGAAAAGGTTTTATTGGCAGAAATTAGAATATTCTTTTAATGCTTAAGCCCCAAACTATGTCCAGCTGCTCCTTTCAATAAAAATCACTGCAAACAAGAGAGGATGAGCTTGTATTCATACCTTCTACATCACAGGTAAATTTTAGGTTTAAGTGGTGATGCGATATATTCTATAAATGTAAATCTTACACAACACCTACCTAAACGGTCTTCGCTTAAGCTTACAATACAAGGGATTACAATTAGTTTTTGGTCACACTACAAAGGTAAAAACACAATAGTATCATATGCAACAAACATTAATAAAGTTCAACCTATATCATATAGGCTCTTCACGGAGGTATTTCAGAGCTATGGAGTGGAGACTGTGCCTAGAATGGCAGCACCTAAGGACGTGGCGCTAGAGTATACCAACACTGGTATAGGGGTCCCACTTGTCAGGACAGCCACACCACTATCTTCCAAAATTAGGGAAAGGTCAATACTCCTAACAAGTGGTTATAAGCCTATTAGCACATCTGACTGCAGCATTTTGAACAGTCTTTGTAAACCGCTGTGTAAAAACTAGAGCCAAGTACCACTGGATTCAGTAAAAGTTAAAAAAGGACAGGGCTATGACGAAGTTCAGAAAGCACTTGTACAAGAGTACACACAATAAGGCAGATACTTCCTATTTACCCTACAGCTCATACGTTGGTTTTGCTGTGCAGACTAGGACAGCGCTTAAAGGGGTTTTGCCACAAAGTAAAATTGATATGGGAAACTTGCAAACTAAATAATAAACATTTTCACTATTCATCATTATTAACAATTCTGTACTGTTTTTGTTTTAGCTGCTCTTTTAGTGATCCATTGTTTACAGCTCGTCTTCAGGGGATACGACCAGGGCTGAGAGCTCCTCACTCCTGGTCGCACATTAGTCCCCGGAGTCGATTGCTAAGGTCTTAACAATCGACTTGAGGCCTTAACAACTGGCTTAACAACCGACTGGAGTCCGCGGAGTCGATTGCTAACTCTTATCAACTGACTTGAGCTGAGGCCTTAACAACTGGCTTAACGACTGTTAGCGACTTCACACGTAGTAAATTATGTGTCCCCCAGTGAAGGTAAAAGGGTCCCCCAGTAAGTTATACGTCCCCCAGTAGGTGGTTATATACTTTATATATCTCCCAGTAGGTAGGTGGGCAGGTTATTGATCCCCCAGCAGGTATATAGGCAGGTTATGGGTCCCCCAGCAGGTATATAGGCAGGTTATGGGTCCCCCAGCAGGTATATAGGCAGGTTATGGGTCCCCTAGCAGGTATATGGGCAGGTTATGGGTCCCCTAGCAGGTATATGGGCAGGTTATGGATCCCCCAGTAGGTATATAGGCAGGTTATGGATCCCCCAGTAGGTATATAGGCAGGTTATTGATCCCCCAGCAGGTATATGGGCAGGTTATGGATCCCCCCGTAGGTATATAGGCAGGTTTAGGTCCCCCAGCAGGTATATAGATAGCTTATAGGCCCCACAGCACGTGTATCTATAGGTAGCTTATAGGCCTCACAGCACATATGTAGGTAGATTATAGCTCCTCCCTGCACGTATACAAGTAGATAATAGCCCCCCTCCCTGCACATATAACAGTAGATAATAGCCCCCCTCCCTGCACATATAACAGTAGATAATAGCCCCCCTCCCTGCACATATAACAATAGATAATAGGCCCCCTCCCTGCACATATAACAATAGATAATAGGCCCCCTCCCTGAACATATAACAATAGATAAAAAGCCCCCCTCCCTGCACATTTAACAATAGATAACAGCCCCCCTCCCTGCACATATAACAATAGATAATAGCCCCCCTCCCTGCACATATAACAGTAGATAATAGCATCCCTCCCTGCACATATTACAATAGATAATAGCCCCCCTCCCTGCACATATAACAATAAATAGGCCCCCTCCCTGCACATATAACAATAGATAATAGCCCCCCTCCCTGCACATATAACAATAGAAAATAGCCCCCCTCCCTGCACATATAACAGTAGATAATAGCCACCCTCCCTGCACATATTACAATAGATAATAGCCCCCCTCCCTGCACATATAACCTCCCTGCACATATAACAATAGATAATAGCCCCCCTCCCTGCACATATAACATTAGATAATAGCCCCCTCCCTGCACATATAACAGTAGATAATAGCATCCCTCCCTGCACATATAACAGTAGATAATAGCTCCTCCCTGCACATATAACCACAGTTAATAGCCCCTCCCTGCACATATAACAGTAGATAATAGCCCTCCCTGCACATATAACAGTAGATAATAGGCCCCCAGCATGAATAGAGACAATTAAAAGTAAGACAATGACAGCACTTACCTGACCTCGCTCCCCGCCGCTGTCGCGGTCGCTGCTCCCGGTCTTTTCTTCAGCGGTGTGACGTCACCAGGCCGCGCGCGGGCAGCGTGATGACGCGCACACCGCCCGTGCACTCCGGCGCGCACAGAGCCGCATCCTTCGGCTTCCTAGTACTCTGCGGAGCTCTCTGCTCCGCTGAAGCATCTAACTGTATGTGCGTCCGGCGGACGCACATACAGTTAGTCCCGCCACCGCTGCCGTCGCCAAGGTCCTAAGCCGCTAAGCCGATAGCTTAGCGACTGGTAGCGGCTTAGGACCCTAACGATCGGCGGCGGCGGCGGATAGCGGCGGCGCCGAGGACTATCGCACATGCTCAGACATCACCTCTCCGGCAGCTATTGAGTGTTCAAACCCCAGGTGTTGTCATTCTACTCCCGTTCTCTGTACGCCTTAGTAATTAGTCAAACAGTGCAAATAAATTAAAAAAAGAAACCTCAAATCAGGTATGTGCATTAATAGAAAAAAAATCCACAGGTTTGATTCCTGCAAGGATTTGAACCTAGGACCCTTGTGCTGTGAGGTAAAAGCTTTACCCATGAGTTACTCACAGCTTTGTACATAAAAAGACCTTTCTTTGACTAAAGAGAGGAAAGGCATGGTGATGTCATCCTGCTGGGTCACATGATCTGCAAGTCAAACAAATAACACACGCCTCCTTCTGAGCACACAGAGCTGAAGAACTGGACGCAGGAGGTATTAAATGAGATCGTGGCAAAACCCCTTTAAGAGTCATATCATTAGAGAGCAGGCAAGATAATGGCAGCCTTTATTGTACTTCTGGAGGTCCAGAAAAGGCAGAAAATTAACTCTATAAAAAGAGAAGGCTCTGTATGTCACTTGCTGGTCTCTAAGCAGGGGGTTGAACTCCATCAATTCTTTTACACTGTATCAATGGCCTTTTCCCATGAATTGACTCATTCATTTCAGTTGCCTGTAACATTGTAAGCCTGTAATATTACTGCTTCTAGTAACATTTTTAAAAATAAAAAATAAGGCGCTAAAAGGCTTAGAAAAACAAAACTTTTATGTTGTAAATTAAATTCTTAATTTTACTCCTCGTAAAGGCAAGCCTGCAGTCATAACATATCCGTTAGGAAGACAACTGGGTAAAAACTGAAATACAGACTACTGCCTCCTTGTTGGTAACTTGAAAAGCTCTGATCGCTAAACACTGCCCATACCTCCAGCAATCACTGGGATGTTACGAATTCTTTAAAACAAGTCCATTTATTTTTTCTTCAAATTTCCACATGATAGAATCAGCATTTATGATTAATAGATTACTGGTGTGCAAATATATAGACATGGTACTTACTGATGCAGGAACTGGTTCTTGAAACTCAATGCTTAACTCGTGGCAGTAGAGATACAGTAGCAGTCGCTCACATTTCTTAAGAAAAGAAAGAAGCAAAAGATGAAATTTTATATTTTTTCAAGCACATTCACAAGATAAAGAACTTGATACAATTTATAAATATACTTGCACCAATGTAAAGATGTTGCCTGATTTAAAAACCCTTTCTGGAAGCTGTAAAGCTGGGACTAGGGCTGGAGGAATGATCGATTAAGACTCTAGATTTGCCCAGAATTGTAAAATTTATATAACCCCCAATCCCACAGTAAGGGAATGAGAAAAAGCTTAAACATAGTGACGCTCTGCACAGTATGCATGCCAATTCAATGGATGCAGAGCTGTATTCACCAGCAGGTACGGAGTCTGCATGATATAACTTCTTAATAGCAGTACCACAGTGAGCTGAAGACCTGCAGAGACTGTATCCAACATCAGCAGCACAGACCATAAGAGATAATGAGCAGGAGCCATGTATCTGCGCTACTGATGTATAATGTAGGTTACCAGTTCTCTGTAGTCCTGCTCGCAATCAAACAAGACACTGGGGGACTATCTCCGTGTATAATGAGCACCCACAGCTGTGAGGTTATAAATGTCCAAAAGGTTGCTTGCGAATTCGGCCACAGGTAAACTGCCCATGTGTCAAATGATCAACATCAGCCTCCCACCACAGATTACACAAAACAGTCTAAGCATCAGTAGTGTCCAGACAACACCAGCAGCATGCCCGCATATAAACATAAGCAGCCTTGTCTTTTAGTATCTGCCTTACTAGGCAGATTGAGGACAGGTTACCCCAGTTTTCCCAGCAGGTGGGGTAATGAAGGTGAAACCTCCATCAATCCGCCATTTGCAGTAAACTCTGTACACATACTATAAATTCCTTTTGTGGGAAAACCACCTTAAAGGGATCTTCCTAGATATACAGAATACCCCCTACTGCTTGAGACAGTGTTAAAATGAAAAACAAATAAATTAACCTGTACTTCGCTGTCTTAAAACGGCTGTTCTAAAGCCAAAGAAGCTCTGGTCACTCATTGATGAATGAGACACCACTGAAGCTCAGGCAGCAGCAGCAGGATAGGTAATACAGGTTATTTTTTTATTTTATTTTAACAGTCGCAGGGAGCAGGGAGTTTTCTGAGTATCTAGGTAAACCCCTATGATGTAAAGAATCAAAAGGAGGGAAAAGTTGTAACTCACTCAATGATACTTTGTAAACAAATGGATACCATTTCCCCACAATGATCTTGTTCAATAGAACACCTAGGAAGTTTGTTACCACTACAAATGAATTACATAATGAAAGCAGACATACCATTTGGTCCACAGGATTCAGGCCTTGCACTGTCTTCCCTTTCTTACTGTGTTGAGAATTATCACAATCATATTCTAGCTCAGGTTTGTTCAAGTCTCTACAGAATGTGCAGATCCATTCACCACTAATGATTAAAATAGAAAAAGAAGATACGTGCATAATGTACATGTGCCAGTATGAACAGTATGTACAGAAACCGGATGTAACATTCAGCTACAATTACACTTAAAGGGTGCTAGCATCTCACTGATTAGCTTTAAACGTGTAGACAAAGGTATAGAAAAACTGTTACCCAATACACTGCTCTTCCTATTTTGCTTAATTTCAGAGTCAGAACAGTTCTGATCTCCTGCTTGTGTACACAAGCTTCTCTAGTTATTGACCACCTCTCTGCACTCTGGGGACATTACTCCCTTCTGTGTCTTATCTGCAAGAAGGAACTGTGTTCTCAGTCTCGGATCTTCTCTTTCTACGGAGAAAAACTTTATCCATTGAATTACTGATCTCTCCTCCTGCCATCCTGTCAGGCCACATTATGTGTAACTACATAAAAAAAGAGAAGTCGCTCAGCAGCTAGCAGTGTGTCTTGGAAGCATGCAAGTTTTTCTAGCCCATTAGAAGCTTCCTCTTGTGACAAATACAGCAGTGCTAGCTCACATTTATAGACGGACACCCGCTTTGACAGTCGTTTTTCATAACCCCTCTAATCACCAATGTGCCTGTAACAAGCTACGCTAAGAAAAGGCGCGAGCAGAGCTGAAATGTCAGTCACTACAATAGACCTGCCCACAGTGATCGTGTTAACCTATAGAGTCTGTGAACAGCAGCCAAAAGGAATAAACCCTTTAAAACATTAACATGTATAAAAGGGCAACTAAATATTAACGTATTGTGCATAGTATAGAATTATCATCAAGGTTGTGGAGTCTGAGTCAATTGTCCATTCTCATTGGAGTCAGAGTGGTTATAAAATGGATGACTCCAAAAATATATAATAAATTGGTACAGTTAGCTCAATGCAGTGCCAAGGGCAAGAGGAATTTGTTCTTGCCAGTGCTACTGCTACCGTACCTTTGGATGAGGAGTTTAATTCTGAAAAGTATTTGGATGACATGGAGCAGGCGAAGCATTGCCACAGGGATAAAGATTCTGCTACCAGAGCAAACAAATTGACCATAGTTCACTTGCTCTCAAAGAGTAAGAGTTCAACCGTTCAACAAAACTGACTGTGCATGAGACAATTCCTTTATACCCCGAGATTGTTAGATGTAGCTCCTATGGTCATCACTTTGCCAACAACCCAAGTTAGTGTAGAGAGGCCGTTCTCTAGCCTGAAAATAATGAGCTCAGATGTGAGGTCATCTATGCAGGATCTGATGGAGGCGATACTATCTCTCAGAACAAATTCATAGACTCCACAAATGTTATTCCGTATGTTTTTGCCCACTTTCTGCAGCGTTTTGCATATTTTTAGTTTATTAAAGTTTTTTTGTGTTCTAAAGTTGTATCCAATAAATATATTTTATGTTCTACGTAAACAGCTTAATTATTGTATCATAAGTACAATGAATAGCCTGATGTTGCCATTTTACTACGGTAAAGTTATCACTTAAAGATGCGCCATGTATGAGGGAGTGGGCGTGAGTCGGTGTTAGGGAAATTGTGGAGTCTGAGCTTTGGCTTACTGATACCACAGCCCTGATTATTATAAAGACATTTTTATATTTCTGGGTCTGGGGTATGCTTGGTTGTCTCTGACAACAGTAACGGTCTTCACCAATAAAACGATTCAATATTTTCCGTATACACTAATGGTGTTCTCTACCGTAAGACACTGTCCCACTAAAAAACAAAAAAAAACAACAAAAAAAAAACAACAACAACAAAAAACACAAAAACCCTTCTGATGTCCCCATAAATTGTGATGGTGTCCTGAAGAGAAGCCCCTAAACCTTTTGCCAGACTAAGCTGAGTCCAGCTTCCTTTTGTACTGTATCCATCTCTTAAGGATCGTCAAGTAAATGGGAGTCAATTAAGAATAACTCAGCAAATGCTACATGAACTTGGAAAGTCCCAACAAAATCACAAAAACAGATTTCCAATTTCAAAATGCCAGTAATTATCTAAACCAAGCTAAAATCTATGGAAGCTAAAAGATATTTTGAACATAAGCATGCGCAAAAGCAAACATTTTATTTTTACAAAAAAAAATAACCAAAATCACATTGCAATACATAATTTTCAGAATGCAAATAAAAATATAGTATATTTTTCGATTTAAAAAAAAAAAATGCAATACCTTGGAAAACTAAGGAGGGTCGGTACATGACATGTGAGGTGAAAAACCTTTGGGCACTTTTCACAACATAAGAGGTCGCCTCCATTTTGGCACACAGCACACCAGTCTTCATTTGGATCCTCATCTTTACTTGTCCCATCACCACCACCTCCCCCTCTTGGGGACCGATGCATAGAACTACGGACAGGAGATTTTCCATTTACAAGGGTACCATGGGAAGACTGTTCACAACGTCTGTTTGTGTTGTTTGGCTCTGTCTTTACGTGGTTTTCCAGATTGGCCAAGGCTTCAAGATCACTTTCAAGGTGCAGTGTGGTGGTAAGTGGTGGGGTCAGGCTGCTTTCTGGACTGCTTAGCTAGTAAAAGTATTAGACAGTAATCAGTATAAATATACACATAAATGTTCTATAACTACTGAAAAACATTGAAAGGCAGCATCAATTGTTAACTTAAAGGATTTGTCTCACTACAAGGATTGCTTTTAATGTTAAAGATCTTGCAAAAAAAGTGACTTTGCAATACGTGTCCATTAGCAGTGTCCTACCTATTCCTAGATACCTCCTCTTATAATGGGCTGCATCCTATCCTCAGGTCGCTATAGCTACAGACCTGTTTGAGCTCTGAAAGGCTGCCAGCGCTGGTCGCTACAGCTAGAGACCTGGTGTCCTCAGCAGCTCATCACTACACGCCAGTAGTAGCCAGTAAACCTCCCCTGAATTCAAAAAGAAACCGAGAAAACAGGACTGAGGTGAGATGAATCGATGTAGTGAGACAACCCCTTTAATACAGTTGGTCTATTTTAATTTTTTTGGTGTCTCCAGTCTTTGCTTACTTCCAGTCCCTCCGTGTAACATGTGACCTCTGTATCTAATCAGTGGCTAAAGCCTTCATGTGCTAGTCCACGGATATCACCACTCATACACCCATGACTTCCCAAGCAGTGAGGACAATGGAAAAACACACGATTGGCTACATGCCATTCATAAGGACCACAAGTAAACAAAAGTCAGACACCACTGCAGGCTCAACGCTGGATCGGTGAGGATTACAAAGGTGTCTCCTTTTTCCAGTTTGGACTTTTTAAGTTTTGCTTATTTATTTTTGGGAACCTCACAAAAAAAAAACCTATGCATCCAAACAGTAAATTGCCACTTTTTAATAATACAATTTACATAATAACATTACCACCAAAGTCTCAGAATAGACTTTAAAACAATGAAGTGTCTGTGTATTTGAAACGATTGTTTGACACTCTGAAGGTTACAAATATCCAATACTATAAAAGTAGCAAATATTCTACAATTCCAACTCAAGAAATTTCCTGTTCCACAGACTTGGCGTTCTTGACTACATTCAATTAGGATTACTTGTGCAAAGTGGAAAGACTGTTAAATATAAAATTACAGGGTTTTCGTTACTGACCAAGGTCACTATTTTTCAATTAGTATCCTTTTTTATCAATTTTTGCTTTAAGTGAATAATATGCTAATTTAATTAGTGCTATATACTTCGTTTCAATCCATACCGTTTATTGGTTCAATGGCATTCTATGTCAAATGAAATGCATGTGGTGGGAAAGCAAATGCCAAAATGCAATCCTGGCCCAAATTCCCCCGCTGGAGACCCTTCTATCTTGGGGTTGATACCATAGGACTGCACTTTACTATATAACACGACGGATTTGAATGTGGTTATGGCCGCTGGTTCCAACGTGGTTTCCGCGGCCAAAACCACGTCCAAATCGCGCCCAGTTTATTAACATGGTTTCCTATGGGAAGCCACGTTAGTCACACGCCGCAGGTTTGGCCGCGGCCTTGCCACGCGTGTTTGAGAACTCTCCTGTCAATTCTTGACAGGGAGTCCTCAGTGCGGCCGCGCGGTGTTGCCGCGGTTGGTGTGCGGGTGTCGCCGCGGTTTTCCGCCTGCCTACTAATTTGCATGGGGGCAAACCCTCGCCGCAAGCCGCGCCCCAAACCACGCCCCACTTGCGCCGCGACCATGCCCAGCTCCCGCGCCGGGAGACGCAAGTTTGCGGCGAGGTTAGGAAGAAGTTTGGCCGCGGCCGAACCCGCGGCCAAATCAGTCGTGTGAACGAGGCCTAAGACAGGAAACTTGTTCTACGAGTTTCACTGGCTTTCGAATGATCATCATCATGTATAAAGCAGCAGAATATATTGGAAACATAAGCAATAGAACTGCTTTGTGTCAGTCAAATGGGAAATGGGTAGTAACCATTCCTGCTCATCTACGTCCCAGTGACTGAACCCTACCCATGAATGATAATGTAGTGTGAAAGCTCCTTAGGAGGCAGTAAAACAGACCTGACTATACATGAGATTCTGACTTTAAGTCTCTGCACTTTGGTGAAAATGGTAAAAGTAGTTTACTACAGACTAGAAATTTTTTTTCTGTTTCCTATTAACATCAGTGAAGGTATCTCGGCACATAAGTAATCCACAATAATTCATTGCTTATTTTCAGAGACCAGCCAAAGGAAAACAAAAATGACATTGAAAATGTTACAGAGACCACATTCCCACATTTAAAACAGATCCAGTTACATATCAATTTTTCATCTAAAATCATATACTGACAACACATGAAAGTGGTAAAACAATAAAAGACTTGAACAGCACAGAAAAAGGATATCACAATTAGTTGTCTGTAAAACAATTAGTTGGGTTTGTTAAACACCTAGATATACCATCTCACATTTGGACCCATATGATGGGTTTCTTAACTTTCTTTTTTATTTCAAACAGTAAATTGAAACGAAGCAGCAATGCTAATCGGCAAAATAAAGAGACCATAACAGGTCATACAATTTTAAATGACCTTAAATTTTTCATTCTTCAAAGTAATCACTCTGTCTTGATAACATTTTGGCACAGTCTCGGGATGCTCTCTAGCATCTTCATGAAGTAGCCACCAGACATGGTTTCTAACAGCTTTGAAAGATCTCCTGTATATTATGAGCACTTAGCTTTCCTTGCCTCTTCAGACCAAACTACACTGCTCAGAAATAAAGGGAACACTTAAAACGACACAATGTCAATCACACTTCTGTGAAATCAACCTTTCCAGTTATGAATCAACACGGATTGTGAATCAATTTCTCCTGCTGTTGTGCAAATGGAACAAACAGTAAAAAGTGATGAGCAATTAGCAAGACAACCCCTATAAAAGGAGTGGTTCTGCAGGTGGTGACCACAGACCATTTCTCTGTTCTCATCCTTTTTGCCGGTTGTTTTGGTCACTCTTGCATTTTGTCATTGCTCTCACTCCTAGAAGCAGCATGAGGCGGTGTCTACAATCCACAGAAGTTGCTCAGGTACACAGCTCATCCAGGATGGCACATCAACACGAGCTGTAACAAGGTTAGCTGTGTCTGTCAGCACAGTGTCTAGAGCATGGAGCAGATATCAGGGGACGGGAGCCTTGGTGGGGGCCGTAGGAGGGCAACAACACAGTAACAGAACCGGAGGATCAGTGCCATAGCACTGCAAAATGACCTCCAGCAGGTCACTAATATCTATGTGTCTGCTCAAACTGTCAGACTCCATGAGGGTGGTATGAGGGCCCGACATCCACAATTCAATGTTGTGCTTACAGCCCAACTCCGTGCAGGGGATTGGCATTTGCCAGATAACACCAAGATTGGCAGATTCGACATTGGCGCCCTGTGCTCTTCACAGATGAGAGCAGGTTCACACCGAGCACATGTGACAGACGTGAGAGTCTGGAGATGTCATGGAGAACATTCTGCTCCCTGCAAGATCCTTTAGCATGACCGGTTTGGCAGTGGGTCAGTAATGGTGTGGGGAGGCATTTCTTTGGAGGGCCACACAGCCTCCATGTGCTAGTCAGAGGTACCCTGACTGCCAGTAGGTACCGTGATGTGATCCCCAAACCCATTGTGAGACCATATACAGGTGCAGTGGGCCCTGGGTTCCTTCTGATTCATTAGAATGCTAGGCCTCATGTGGCTGAAGTGCGTTAGCAGTTCCGGCATGATGAAGACATTGATGCTATGGCCTAGTCTGCACATTCACCAGACCCGAATGCAATCAAGCACATCTGGGACATCATGTCTCGTTCCATCCACCAACGCCACATTGCACAACAGACTGTCCTGGAGTTCACTAATTTAATCCAGATCTGGGAGGAGATCCCTCAAGAGAACATCCACCGCCTCATCAGGAGCATGCTCAGGCATTGTAGGGAAGTCATACAGGCACGTGGAGGACCCACACACTACTGAACCTCACTTCCTGGTATTTCCACTGAAGTTGGATCAGCCTGAAAGTTGATTTTCTTCTTTGATTTTGAGTATCCTTTCAAATCCAGACCTTCATGGGATATTCATTCTGGTTTTCAAAGATCATTTGTATGTTTTATCGTTCTCCGTATCACTTTGTAATGAATAAAAAACTGCGACTTTAATATTTCGGTCATTGAGTTCTAGGATATGGTATTTTAGTATTCCCTTAATTTTTTTGAGCAGTGTATATTTAAACCATCTCTACTGAGTTCTGGTCATCTCACTCATCTGTCACTGCTCCTGTTATGTCAAGAAGCCTATTGCCGAGAGAAGTGTTTCAGGCAAATGTCTCGTTAAAAAGACAAATCATGGACCAAATAAGTGTTGGGAACCGCCCATCCTAACATTTTATATTCATTTTTGTATTGCATTGTATTTAAGTAAAAACAAAGCAAAAAATATCAAAACTTGTATACAACAGACGGGAAGGACAGAACTCCACTGTCCTGATGATGAACGCAAACGTTTTATCTTGTCCCCAGCAAGTCTTTACTTATTTAGTTTCCTCAGTAGTGGTTTTATTGCAGCAATTCTACCATGGAGACCTGATTCATTTAGTCTCCTCTGGACAGTTACTGTTCAGATTTGTCTGCTGCTTGAAATTATTAGAACAGTATATTTAAAGGGCTATTCTCACCACAATGATTAGCTTTAAGCATGTAGGCAAAGGTAAATAAAGACTATAACTAAATGCACTGTTATGATTTTGCTTTGTTTAGGAGACAGAACAGATTTTATCTCCTGATTGTTTACACACCTTTCTTTTGGTTACAACCATTTCTCTCTGCTCTCATTGCTCCAGCTGCCCTTTCCAACCATGGTGACATCACTTCCCGCTGAGTGTTATCTCCAACATAGGAGCTTGTTTACATTACATACAGAGAAGCTTTAACCTTTCATAGCTCTAACCTTGTGTACTACAGTTTACAAACCTCCAGCACAGATGTCACTGTAACAGAATCAGCTAGAAATAGCAAAGTTGATATGCCAATCACTGCTATAGACCCGCCCACAGCCTAACCACGACGTGTCTGAAGCTGGCTGTAAAAAGCAGGCTCTGTAAAAACAGCATGGTAAGACAACCCCTTTGGACTGTTAACTTAAAAGGGTACCAACTTAAAAATGTATCTTTTCACATACCAACAGCACTATGTGGCTATTATATGACTTTTTTTAATTAGCTGTGTTTTTTTAAAATAAATTTTTTTAAAGTTCCTCTATGTACATTGCTCTCTTTCCCCTCTGTGAGCTTTGATAGCATAGGAGTGAAAAGATTGCTTGATGGTTCATTCTAGACCACTATAACCTGAGAGGCGTTAGTGCCATCAGCTGTGGAATTGATAAGCTTAGGGCAATGCATGAAAGCATGTGTTAGGGTATGTTCACATGCTGTTTTTCAATCTGAAAAATGCGGTGTAAAATGTACCCAAAAGATGTACCCAAATTGTGGTGCGGGTTTCAGTGTGTTTTCTGTGCAGCAGAAACTCAACCTATAGTTTTAACCCTCCCCCCCGTTAAGCCGAATGCCTGAAAAGTACTTCATGATCAGCACATTTTTTTTTAGTTCTTGCCTTGCGTTTCAACAACTTTCGTAACTTTACTTTTTTCAATGACGCCGTTTTATGAGGCCTCGTTTTATTCGGGACAACTTGGATATTTTGGGGGAATAGTTTAAGTTCACTTGTAAATTATTGCAGAAATGTATTTTTTATTTATTTGTTCTTTTATTTTTTTGTACACCACTCACAGTTCACACTTAATAACTTGTTAGATTAATTCTACAGGTTATTACGGTCAAGTGGATAACTAATGTGTAGGTTTTTTTTGTGTGTAATATGAATTATTATTTATTAATTTTTTTTATTTTATTTTATTTTTTTCTAAACTATGTTTACTATTTTTTTTAAATCCAATGAAGGGATAATGTTTTTACTTTTTTATACACTTAATAATGTATTAGCATATTCATATATACTAATACATTATAATCTGTTTCCGTTTGACACAGGCAGCAATCAGGGCAGCAGTGTCTGCCCTGATTGCTGGCTTCTTACACAGACAGCCCGGAGGCTACTCTAGGTCCCCAGGGCTGACTGTGCAGCCGTTTCCTGGGCTCTGTTGGGTCACTGGGGAGTGGAGGCTGCATTGCGAAGTACAGCTCCGTTCTCAGAGCTGCTGCGGCGCCGAGAGCCAAAAACCCCAATGTCTGCAGCAAAGCTAAAAGACGTCGCTACAGACGAACGTCTTAAAATGCCCGTCGCCAACAGTCATCGGGAGGTCGTTAAGGGGTTTAATATAGTGCCTGCTGTGCAAAACGGATCAAGAATTGACATGTCAATTCTTTGAACAGATCCGAAAGCAGCATCAGAAAGACATGTAAAACGCTCATCGGCGATCAGACAATTATCACTAGCAAAGTAAGGCTAGTCTTCTGCTCCATTAAGGAGTTCTCTCTTTAGTAATCACAGAAAAGCACAAAATCGTATATGTAATTTAAAAAAAAAAAATAAAAAATGATGGCTGGTTACTGGTATTTTTTCTGTCAGAACTTTTGTTCTGCCTTTGCTGTTTCATAGGCAGTTAAAAGAAACTTTCAAAGTTCTTGCAGTTGTCTTTATATTTCTAACACTAATGAGGATTTGTCTTTATTGGTATTGTTTCTTTGCCATTTGTTGTAGCCCACAATATAGGTAAAAAAGCTCAGCTATTTAAGACCCAACCTACCTCATTTACAATGCTGATTGGCATTACGGATGAATGAGAAAAACCTTTAAAAAATTACCATTAAAAAGCCCCCACTTATTTATATTATTTGCACATATATTTAGTGTGCCTTAAAAATTACAACTGAATAATTAAAGTTCATCATTGTCCATCTCTCCATGTCATAAAAATTTAAAATAAAATAGGTGCATTAAAAAATAAACTTATAATTTGTTCAAACAAAGCTATAAATGAAAACCTTGTATATAAAATCATCATGCTTGTCGCCGTTTTGGACACACACAGAAATTGCATCAACTACTGGCCTAATGGGTGATTTTATGTATACATGTGGATATTACAAGTTATGAGTCATTAGTTGGTTGACATTTCATTAAAAATAGTCAAAATTATGTAATGTCATTTAAAGGGAACCTGTCACAGGTTATGCCCCCTTTGCTGAGGACAGCACAAGCTAATGTCAGACCTGCTGTTTCCAGCGCTGTGCCCCTTATTCTGTGAGATGCAGCAGTTTTAGAGCATTTACCCCTCAAATCTTATTCATGAGTAGGTTAGCGCCACCCACCAAAGGCTAGCCCCACCCACTGACAGTTATTCACATGTTTCTACCTATTCAAAGTGATAGGTTTGTCAGTTGAGGTGGGCGGGGCTAGCCTCAGGTGGGCAGGGTTTGAAAAAACTGACACTCTGAAGGACTCTTCGAATGACTCTTCTGGCTGAAAACTGCAGATTTGAGCATTAAATACACAAAAACTACAGCATCTTACAGAATAAGGGACACAGCACTGGAAAAAGCAGGTCTGTCACTACCTTGTTCTCTCCTCAAGCAGGGGCGCAAAAACTATGTGACAGGTTCTCTTTAAGTACAGTTCCTCAGGCCCACGTGTTTGATAGTGGCACTAGCTCAGACAAATGTACCGCCTTTGTTTGAGCAAAATTAAAGACCCACAAGGAAGCATACAAAATGGTGTCCACAGGAATTAGCTGATGCTTCTGATGTTACATGCTAATATTTATAGAAGGGTAAAACTAGTTCAAGAATTAAGGGCCACATGTATGAAAACGGTCTTGGTTAAAGACTTTGTTGCCCATAGCAACCAAAACTCCAGTTTCATTTGATAAAAGGGAGCTCTGATTGGTTGTTATGTGCAACAAAGAAAGCCTTAGACCTGGACAGTTTTCATACATGTCTCCCCAAGTCTTGTGTGTGTGTGTGTGTGTGTGTGCGCGCGCATGTGCGTATATCAGTCATGAGACGCGTTCCCCTAGATTTCACAAATTTTTACAAAATTTCTTTGACAAAAGAAGAAGAAATTATTTTTCTATTTTACCATGCATGCACTTCTTCTGCCATCCTCCGATTTCTCTTGTTTAACGGGTCCTGAGAAACTACACACGTCCTCTTCTGTGCCAGGTTCCTGCTTAACCTTTACGGCATCAGACTTAAATGCGTTTCTATCAACATTTCGGCCACTGGAGCCACAACTGTATAATGGAAGGATAAGAAAATTCAACACAGACATTTAATGTAGAGTAACATGCAGGTAAAAATCATAAACTGCTCTAAAACATATTATGTGTGTAGGGGCAAAGTACCGTAAAATACCGTAAGATTATAAACCTGCACTGAATATAAGGTAAAAAGAAGAGATATCAATCTATCTTTATATAGCAGTAACAGCTTTCAAAAAGCTATACAAATTAGGTTAGGGAATAGTAAATGGGAAACACTCAACTTTTACGATAAATTACTCACCTCCCTCTACTGCCCGTGCTTGATGTACTGGGAGGCCTTACTGGTGTGTGTGAGTTGGACAAGCCTGGAACAGAAGGGTATTGTCTTTATTAAGGTGTACCAACCAACTAGTAATGTTTTAAATCCACCATTGGGATCCGCTTACAGTGTTTTATTTACCCAGTTGTATGTGATTTTTCTCTTTTTGGAAGTCAACGGCAACAGTATAGTGGTAATGTCTGATTCACATCTACATTGCAGGAGGCAGAACCAGACCCATTTTACAATAGACACCAACGTCGAGAGACTCCACCAACTACAATGGGGTCAGTCAGGTATTTACTGTGGCGTTTGCGGTTTTACCAGAACAAATAGTGCAGAATCTTTTCCATCATTCCCAACATAACTTACGATGGAGATTCCAAATGGAACCTCTGACATAGGTATAAAGAGTGCCTAACCTATCAAAAAATGTGGACACATTTTTTGGCTAAAAAGGAAATTTTTTGGTAAACGCAAACTCTGTTCTGACTTTTTACTCCTCTAAACCATGCCTGCCTTGCAAAGGTTAGCAAGAGAAGGTGTGACCAACGACAGACCAACAAAATTGATTAGGTTTTAACCTAATAGGAGATAAAGTGGCAAATCCATGTCTGCTGTAAAACATAGATTAGCACCATTATACTTTCTGTCTCAAGGACAGTCCAATACATGTCAAACTTAAGAGGGAAGCACATTTTCCTCCAACATACTTCAATTTAAGGCACATGAAACAAATCTGCCTCTTTGCTAATATTCACAGATACATTTTTTGGGGATGCCACAAAATTTGTCTTTAATCCAAGAAATTCATTTGTGATTATGACATATGTCTAATTCTATGCAGTTTCAATTCAACACTATAGTTAATAATTCATTGTGATTTATCTTTATTCCTTGACAGAATTCTATTGTGATGTAAAAATGACAATTATCTTTATTTGCAAGTAAAATTCTAATGTGATGTCACCATAAAAGGCTTATTCCTAGGCATAAATTGATTGCGTTGTCACAATAGCATTGGTCTTTATTCAAAGATAAAACTAAATTGTGACATCAGAATGGCATGTTTTTATTCGTGTGTAGTCAGAAATTGATCCTTATGAGGCTACTTTGGTATTTCAAGGGGTTGTCCCATCTCCAACATGGATCAGATAATTATAGGATACACCATCAACTGGTAATGGATGAGGGCAGGGCTGTTTCTAAACTACATCACATTCAGGGCAGGAAGAAGAAACCAACCCACCCCCTATTAACATGTTGGCAAGCTGCAACGCATCACATCACCATTACCCAGTTACTGATCCCCTCCCTCCCTAACGCTCCCATCTTCTCTTTCCTGAGTACATGCGGTTTTGAACATTTTAATGCTTTCTCCCACTCCGTTATTCTACTAACTTATTCACATTTCCATGATATCTAAGGCTTTATCTTTTTTTTTTTTTTTTTTTTTAGAACACTAACAGCAAAAGTGGCACTAAAATAAGTTTCAGAATTGTATCACTTTTCTGTCACAGACATTCAAGTATAGGTGAAAAAAAATTAGGGTATTCAGGGATGGGGCTAAGAGTTGCGGTTTTGGTTGTAGGCTTTTTTACAAAAACAATTTTAAAAAATTTCTGTTTTTAATTTTACATATTGTGCCACCCATGAAGTCAGAAAAAGACCTTTGATAGGAGCTTTTAGAAAATTGTTTTTTTTTTACGATTTCCCCTGTAATTGGGGTTTGAAATATTAGCTCCAGTAACAAGATAAATACAATGTTCTTGAGTCACTACAGTGCTGATCTGAATCCGATGAGACCCAGCAGCTTCTGCAGTCACATTATCGCAGTGGTCGAGAAGAAGGGAGCTTGAAGGTGCCCTGCTAATCTCTATATACAGTGCTCATTGAGCACTGTACAAACAATGATGTAGAAAGCAGGGACAACTTGTTACTTCTTTACTACTTCTCCCTGGAGAGCATACACTCCCCTTCTGCAGCTGTACAGTTGAGGTGCAGCTGTGAACTCTGCACAGCCATTTTAAAATGACTGTGCAGGATACCGTTCACCCGGACTTAGTCAACAGGCAGGCCGAATTATTATGAGCACACCCACTCCCCACGTCATAAGGTGAGCAGTACCCTGGGCGGTTGCCCGCTCCACCTACCCTCAAAAACAGGCCTGGGTGTGGGTCTCAGTGGTGAAACGTTCATCTATCTGGAGAAGGAACCCCCAAAAGGAAAAGTGGTTGCGATCTTGCTCTTACACTCCATTTATTTAAATGCGAGTCGGAGCATGGCCCCTTCCCCTTCCAGAAACTGGTGTTTTGTGGACTCGTTTTTAAAATAGGTGCAGGTCCCACTGGTGGGACCTGCGTCTATTACACTTTGATATATGCTATTAATATGCCATAAATATGTGATGGGAAAACCTCTAACTATACAGTAGATCGAATTCAATGCTCATGATGTCACAATGACAATATCAACAGAACTCTATAAGCACTATAAAACAGTCAAAGGGAACAAAGGAATTTTTGATCAAAACTGTAAGGCCGTGTTCACACGGCTTATTCCCGACGGATTTGTGCGCCGTATTGAGCGCACAAATCCGCCGTGAATAAGGGTCGGGACAGGGGCGGGCCGGAGCGCGGCGGGGGCGCCGCTCCCGGCCCCATAGACAATGCATTGTTTACGGCGCGTCCGCGTCGTAAATAATGTGCATGTCACTTTCTCCCCCCACGGCGGATTCGCCGAGCGGGGAGGAGCGACGGAATCCACTGTTCTCTATGAGAGCAGTGGATTACCGTAATGACTCCGACGGATTGGTGCCGTATTGAAGCGCAAATCCGGCGCGGAATACGGCGCCAATCCGTCAGCAAATAAGCCGTGTGAACGAGACCTAAAGGCCCATCTGCCATGGCAAAGTAACCTCAATACAGATGGGAACCTACTCCAACATGTTATCCCTCAGTGTCTGTTCAGACCTCCAGAAGATTCCAACTGTAAACTGCTCCGATTAAAAAAGCCTGTGCGAATGGGCGACGGTCAGCCCCTCCCCCATGTAAACAGACTAAACACAATTTGGTCAGCACATACACAATGATTTTTTAGATAAAGGAGTACAGGTGCATCATTTTGATATTAGACTTTTCTTCTAAAAAAAAAAAAAAAAAAAAAGGTCTTTGAAAAATTTCCCCAAGCTATGATGCGCTTTAACTTCAAGAACTTAATACTGTTGGCTGAACCACAATTTGACACTCAGACTTAAGCCACTTACCTGTTGAGCCAGGTGACATGGCAGATGGTCCAGGGGATGGATTCATAGTGCTTGTTGGCTGTGGAAGCTGATGACCCATCGAGATGTACCTACTTAATATGTGGTCTAAATTGCTCGATCCAGCATCTTCCAACTGCAAAGTGAGGAACAAAACACAACCAGGTTATATATTGATTGCTAAAAGTCTCCAATATTTATTAAACTGTAACATTATAAAATATACCTTGTATGGAAAAATCTGACTGTCATATTTCCATAAAAACATTTAAACTGACTTGATGCAAACGTGAAGCACATCCTGCCAATACATGCTTGCATGTCTAAAGCAAGAATGTAATAACCGTCTCTACTCGCATACCACTTGATTTTTGTTAGGGGAGATACTGCAGCTAATTTTTTATAGATTTATTAAAAAAATAAAAAATAAAGTAAGACTACCTCATACTTGACTTATGAAATTTAACGACATCTAAAGTGTAGCAATTTTTTCTTGTTATTGTAACTTAACAGGTTTGGAGGTTGTCCAGCAGAGAAATGGTAATTTCCATTATTGTCCAGGTTAGGGGAAAAAAAACAAAAAAGTTATACTTACCTACAGGTACCCCAATGCTGTGACTCTAGAGTACCCTGAGGATCTTCTGAGCTTCTCTTCAGTTCCGGGTTCTCGTCCCAACATAGTTTTGTGCTCCATTCTCTTACTATTTAATGCAAGCCTTTCCCGGGTGTCAGGACAAGCACTCGGAAGAGAAGCAGAACCCTGGGGAACTCTGGAGTGGTAATGATGGGATACCTGTAAGTAAGTGTAACGCCTTCAACCCTATTAGATTTATCTTCTCCACTAAACAACCCCTTCAACTTTAAAGAAATTTGAGAAAATCACAACTTTGTATGCAATTTAATTTTATAAGCAAAATGTGAAATTTCATTCAAAAGTGGACTTATCCTTTTAGGTCTTTTTTTTAAGCAATAAAAAAAATCTGCTGCAGTAGCTCTCCTAACAAACATCAAGCAGTATTTGAGTACAGACATTTATGTTCTCGTTTCAGACATGCAAGTATGTGTTGGCAGGATGTGCTTCACCTTTGCATCAAGTCCGTTTAAATGTTTTTATGGAAATACGACAGAAGAGTACAGCATGATAAACAAGGAATTAAATATTTTTGCCCAAGCTGCTCCCATTTAAAGGGGTATACCCATCGCATTGATTGGCTTTGTAGGCAAAAGGTAAATAAATATTACCACCAAATACATTGCTGTTCTGATTTTGCTTTATCTTAGAATTAACGCAGTTCTCAACTCCTGCTTGTTTACAAGTTTCCTAGATTACCAACTTCCTCTCTCTGCTCTAGCAGCCCTGGCACAAATGATGATGTCAGTCCCTGCTATGTCATATCAGAAGCGGGAGCCTGTATATCTTTATTACTGACCAGCTTTAACCCTTTACAGCTCTGTAGATTTGTACCCCACTGTTAAAACCCCTCCATCAACACTGACGCTCTAAAAGGCTCAGCTAGGAATAGCAGAGCTGAAATGTCAGTCACTGCTGTAGAACCGCCCACAGGCTGAACAGGACGTGGGAGCCTGAAGCTGGCTATAAAGAGCAGGCTCTGTGAAACAGAAAGGTGGGAAAACTCCTTAAAAAATGATCTTGCCTCTGCTGGACATCCTCTTTAATACATCAGTCTAGAGCGGCGCTCAATTTCATAGGCTAAAAACAACCAGAAGAATTGTGACAGTATCTTGTGATCTCTGCTATAATATACTATGCAGATATATGGCAGAAATTCTGATAATGTAATGTAATGAAAACAATCCCATATTCATTCAACAGGAACATTACTATATAGACTGGCATCGCAGGCACAACACTACTGGTATGCGAGAATGTGTATGTGTGTGGAATAAGTGCACTAGCCCAGATTAAGTGGCCCTGAGGAAGCTGGCGGTTACTATAATAGTAATGTACAAAACAGTGCAGCTTTTTAATTACATTATACATTACGTTAAAGGGGTTCTCTGTGAAATGAAAAAACTACATGTCAAAATGAAAAACAAAAAAAACCCCTTTAATTAGAAAAGTCTGCTCGTTTAGTCAAGGGGATAAATTACTATGATTAAAGAAAATGGGAGTTGAGCTTAATACAATCTGATCAAAAACTGTAAACTAAGAGTCCCAGGTTTTTCATATTTTTCTTAGCAGTAATGCATTTCCAATATTCCTATATACCTTGATGTTTTACTTATTTTTTTTATGTCCCTGTATTTGATTAGATGATGCTATTGCCTTTTCAGTTGCACCTATGCTTACGTTTTTCAAAATAAGGGATGTGCACACCCTAATTGTTTTTTTGAAGTCACTGAGGAATGGCAGCCCTTTAGCTTGCTGCACTCCCCCTACCGCTTTTAAACAGTCGGAAAATTTCATAAGGTTCCATCATTTTTCCTGAATGTTAGTCTAAATGGACTCCTATGGGGAAACATGTTCGTTTAGGGCCTCAACTGTGCTGGGATCCCCTTGACGCTTTTGGGGGGGTAGCTTAATACAATCTTTGATAAAAACTGAAAAACTAAGAGCCCCGGTTTTTCATATTTCCTTGCGAAAAGCATTTCCAATATTCCAATACCTGGATGTTTTATTTAGTTTTTAGTGTGCCACTGATTTTTTGTATTAGAGACCCCCTTAGCAGAAACCCGTCCAAATAGTACATGCTTTAGGGGAGATACTTCCTGGTCAAGCTGCCTGGGCATGTACAATGTGCTCAGTTAGCCTGACTGTTATCGCTCCTGAGTCATCCTCTCTTCTCTTCTGAAGATATACGGACAGCAGTCTATCAGCTAAATGCCAAAGTAAACAGCTCTATCTATATACACATACACCTTAGAGTCATATTATGTGTGCGTACATATGGTGTATACAGCGTGTATTAAAGAAAGGTATATAGAAACCTATATACACACACCCCCCAGAATCCACACTCGCGATATATATATATATATATTTTTTTTTTTTTTATACATACACACATCTTCGAGCCATATTTTGTGTGTACATATGGTGCATACAGTGTGGGTATTAAAGAAATGAATACAGAAACACACAGAACCCACACTCACTCTCTCACGCTATCTAAAAAAACAATACTTGTACCATGTTTGTGGCGGTTTTGTTTTTACAGCGTTCCTTCTGTGGTATAAATTATGTGTTATCTAAATTCTGCAAGTTGATACGATACTGGCAATACCAAATATGTAGGGTTTTCATTATGTTTTAGTACTATAAAAAATCCAAACCACCATTTCCTAAATTTGCGCTGCAGCGCCATTTGCTGAAAAAAATAACTTTTTGTACTTCACCTGTGATGGTGCATACTTTGCAGGTTGAAATGTAATTTTATGTACCATTTTTTGGGTACAGCATTTATCGTGTTTCAGGGGACGTGAAATTAATTTTATTTCTTATATGGTGTTCAGCGTACGGGAGAAATTATGTTATTTTAGTAGATTGAACGAGGAAATACACATCATGTGTTTTTTTTTTTTAATTAATTTTCCTATCTGTTAAATGGCAAAAGGAGGGCGAGTTGAACTCTTCATATAATATATACAGTGCCTTGCGAAAGTATTCGGCCCCCTTGAACTTTTCAACCTTTTGCCACATTTCAAGCTTCAAACAAAGATATATTTTTTTTTTATTTTGTGAAGAATCAACAAGTGAGACACCATTGTGAAGTGGAACGAAATTTATTGGATATTTTGAACTTTTGTGAAAAAACAAACACTGAAAAGTGGGACGTGCAATATTATTCGGCCTCTTTACTTTCAGTGCAGCAAACTCACTACAGAAGTTCAGTGAGGGTCTCTGAATGATCCAATGTTGTCTTAAATGACTGATGATAAATATAATCCACCTGCGTGTAATCAAGTCTCCGTATAAATGCACCTGTTCTGTGATAGTCTCAAGGTTCTGTTTAAAGGGCAGAGAGCATCATGAAGACCAAGGAACACAACAGCCAGGTCCATGATACTGTTGTGGAGAAGTTTAAAGGCGGATTTGAATACAAAAAGATTTCCCAAACTTTAAATATCCCAAGGAACACTGAGTAAGCGATCATATTGAAATGGAAGGAGTATCAGACCACTGCAAATCTACCAAGACCCGGTCGTCCCTCTAAACTTTCATCTCAAACAAGGAGAAGACTGATCAGAGATGCAGTCAAGAGGCCCATGATCACTCTGAATGAACTGCAAAAATCTACAGCTGAGGTGGGAGAGTCTGTCCATAGGACTACAAGCAGTCGTACACTGCACAAATCTGGCCTTTATGGAAGAGTGGCAAGAAGAAAGCCATTTTTCAAACATCCATAAAAAGTCTTGTTTAAAGTTTGCCACAAGCCACCTGGGAGACACCAAACATGTGGAAGAAGGTGCTCTGCTCAGATGAAACCAAAATCCAACTTTTTGGCCACAATGCAAAACGATATGTTTGGCGTAAAAGCAACACAGCTCATCTCCCTGAACACACCATCCCCACTGTCAAACATGGTGGTGGCAGCATCATGGTTTGGGCCTGCTTTTCTTCAGCAAGGACAGGGAAGATGGTTAAAATTGATGGGAAGATGGATGGAGCCAAATACAGGACCATTCTGGAAGAAAACCTGTTGGAGTCTGCAAAAGACCTGAGACTGGGACGGAGATTTATCTTCCAACAAGACAATGATCCCAAACAAAGCAAAATCTACAATGGAATGGTTCCGAAATAAACGTATCTATCCAGGTGTTAGAATGGCCAAGTCAAAGTCCAGACCTGAATCCAATGGAGAATCTGTGGAAAGAGCTGAAAACTGTTCACAAACGCTCTCCATCCAACCTCACTGAGCTCCAGCTGTTCACAAACGCTCTCCATCCAACCTCACTGAGCTCCAGCTGTTCACAAACGCTCTCCATCCAACCTCACTGAGCTCCAGCTGTTCACAAACGCTCTCCATCCAACCTCACTGAGCTCCAGCTGTTCACAAACGCTCTCCATCCAACCTCACTGAGCTCGAGCTGTTTTCCAAGGAAGAATGGGCAAGAATTTCAGTCTCTCGATGTGCAAAACTGATAGCGATATTCCCCAAGCGACTTGTAGCTGTAATCACAGCAAAAGGTGGCGCTTCAAAGTATTAACTTAAGGGGGCCGAATAATTTTACACGCCCCACTTTTCAGTTTTTTCTTTTTTCCAAAATTGTAAAATATCCAATAAATTTCATTGCACTTCACAATTGTGTCCCACTTGTTGATTCTTCACAAATTTTTTTTTACATTTTATCTCTTTACGTTTGAAGCCAGAAATGTGGCAAAAGGCAAGGGGATACACATATACACACATATATACACGCACACACGTATAACAATCAAATCATACATGGTATAAGCCCTATCCAGCACAAACAGCATAATTTTATATATATATATACACACACAACACACACACACATATTATATATACAGACATATAGAAATAGAGAGGAAAAAGGAGAAAGCGCACAATAGTGAAATATGTATGCACAGTTGGTATATAGGCAATATAAGTTGCGCTTACCTATGAGAGTTGTGCAGAAAATGAGGCACAACTCTCAAGTTCGCATGATATCTCCTTAGTCTCTTCCTCGTCTTGGGCGGCCAGGTGTCCGTGGACCCGTGTGCTAGCACGCTCACGGTAAAAAGTAGCAATAAATAAAATAAAATTACGGACTGTCAGCGCTCCACAAGGAATATACGATAAGGAAATTACGATAAACACACTCCTTTTTAAGGAAGGTTTATTACTAGTTTAAAAGAACACTAATATAAAAACACTCTGCATAAAACTTAACGCGTTTCTCGCGGTACACCCGCGCTTCATCAGAAGTAGTAATTTGAATCTCCCACATGGCGGGCTCTTATAACGGTCTCATTTACATAATTAATCTGTTAATTGATCAGTCCTCCTTCTCATTAACATTATATTGAACACCATTACGATGCCGAGAGACATTTAGAAAGCATAGTAAAACTGTGAGAAAGTATGTAGTAACATAGACTTAATAGATAACGTTACTACATATGGTTTTTTTTTGTTTTAAATGGTCAGAAGTGCTTTGGTCATTTGCAATCCTATTTTTGTGTTTCTCTCGGCCCACTGGCATGTATTTATCTACAAAGTAGCTAATCGGCTACATCCAATTACTTAGTTACTTTTCCTATGTCATTCATGTGTGTTTCCCCACTAAATGCTGAGTTTTTTGCATAGATATTGTTCTGATCTTATTTGTGTATTGACAACTAAGTATAGATACTCTTTATACCCAGATTTATTCCTAACTTGTGTATCTCTCATCGATATATGTCTTAAATGTATGCTAATTTCGTATCGATCGTGTATGCGCCCACTGTTACTATATGAAACAGGCGTATATCGTACTTGATTGTCAATAATGTGTGTGCCCATTGTTGTTATACCCATTGACAA
>JAODAL010022117.1:0-65470 GCA_025379985.1 Phyllomedusa bahiana | reverse complement strand
TTAACCCTTTTTTTTTCCCAAAAACCCAGGGCAAAAACCCTATTCTTTTTTTTACTCTTGTAAGCTTACTTAGGAACAGCAGGATAATTAGAAGTTTTTTTGTAAACTGTACAAATTTTTTGTTTAATGCATATTTTGGGTTCTTCTTTACTGAAAATTTTTAAGCCAAAAATGGTTTAACAATCAAAAACCAATTTTTTTCAAACTGGAAAATGCCAGTTTTGAAGGAGACATATCGGAAAGTTTATGATTTTCATTTGTCCGTTTTGACCCATAGACACTGTGCCCCCCATTTCAATGCTTTTTAACAAAAATTTTTGGTTTAAGTGAGTTATAGACATTTTTAATTCTACATAACAGTTTATGGTCTGGAAGACTTCATTAAAAAAAAAAACTGGGGACATCTTTAAAAGGAGTATTTCGACCATTGATTAACTTTTAATATGTGGTTGTTGTATTTTGATTATTTCAGATTTAGAGCTTTTTCTTATTCTTGTTTATGAACAAGGTTTCCTAGGCTGTAAACCCACCTTTTTTTCCTTTAGCATACCAGCAATTTTCACTGCCTGCTGGGTTTAAAAAGCACTAAGTGTTTTTGTTTTTACTGACAAATTTTTCCCCTTTAAAAGCCTGAGGCTTGTTCCCTGCTGTTAAAAACCTCTCCATCCCCAATGTCCCCTAACAGGTTCAGCTGGGAATAGCAGAGTAAAATGTCAACACTGCTAGACCCCCCCACAGTCGAACAATACCGGGCTGCAAGGAGCAAGAGGGGAAAACCTCTTTAAAGTTGAAGGAAGTGTCCAGCTCCTGTGGGGATAAAGTAATTGCCCAAAAATTTGGGGACAAACATGCATTTGCTCATTCACAGAGCTTGAACAGGTACAAAAGCGGGCAACCAAAAAAAATAAAAGGACTGGGGGGGACGAAAAACCAAAAGATTAGCAAGATTTGGGTTATTTAGTTTTACAAAAAAAACAGCTTCGGGGGGAAAATAATAAATTGTTTTAAAAAATCAAAAGTCAATAAAGAGATCTTCCAAGATTATTACACCCCGGGCGTATCCGAACAAGGGGGGATCCCTTTTTGTAGCGAAAGGGAATTTTTTACATAAAAATAAAGGATTTTTAAGTAAAGGGAAATGAACTGTAGAACTTCTGCCAAAAAAACTTGTCATGGGGATTTCAATAACAAATTCAAAAAGGTTTTTGGTACAGTTCTAGATGTAATAATAAGGGCAATTATAGTCCCAGATTTTGGGGAAAAGGGGTTGGATACAGTTCTAGATGTAATAAAATTTAAAAAGTTATAGTGACCAGGGGTTTGGGAAGGGGTTTGGGTACATTTCTAGATGTAATAATAAAAACAATTATATTTACTAGGATTCTGGAGAAGGTCTGATACATTTTTAGATTAATAATAAACAAGTTAATGACCAGGATTCGGAGAAGGGGCTGGATACATTTAGAGTGTAAAAATATTACAATTATGTGACCAGGAAACTGATAAGGGGGCTGGATTTGAATGGGGGGAATTTTTTAAAAATTTCGGTTCGCCGCTTAGCCCAATTTTCCGCAAAAAATTTTTTTTGGTCCGAATTAAATTGGGGCAATCGCGTTAAAAAAAACTATTTCCAGGCTGCACAGAGCCTGTAGGGGGCTGAGAACGTTGTCCATGCTTAAATTGAGAGGGAGCTTGTTTGGTCTTATACAATTTGGTTTTAGAATGACAGGTTTGACTGCCCCGCTCTTAGAATCGTTCACTATAAAATTTCCCCGGGGCACTTAAGGGGCCAAAACTGCCCAAAAAAAAACAAAAGGGGAAGTACCTGAAAAAGTCATGGCAGCGCCAGCTGGAAAAAACAAGCGGGGCCAGGTGGCAAAATCATAGGGCCCCGAGGTGGAGGGGACGGCGGCAGCCACACAGATGAGGTCAGACAGTGGGGACAATGAATTCTGGAGGTGGGAAAAACAGGGGTAGGCTAAAAATGGCAAAATGACACGTGTGGAGGGCACAGCAGCAGCACCGCAGCCATGAGGTCGACAGTGGGACAAAGACAGGTGGTAGTCAGGCAGCACCAAGCAGCAGCATTAGGTCAACAGTGGAACAATGACATTCTGGAGATGGCAAAAACAGGAGTAGGCCACAGAGTGGCACAATGACAGAGAGTGGAGGTGACGGCCGGAAAAAAAACAGCAGCAGCATGAGGTCAGACAGTGGCACAATGACAGAGTGTTAGGTCACGACAGCAGCCACAGCAGCAGCATGAGGTCAGACAGTGGCACAATGATATTCTGGAGGTGGCAGAAACAGGAGTAGGCCACAGAGTGGCACAATGACATAGTGTGGAGGGCACAGCAGCAGCCACAGCAGCAGCATGAGATCAGACAGTGGCACATGGACGTTCTGGAGGTGGCAAAAACTGGAGTAGGCCACAGAGTGGCAAAATGACACAGTGTGGAGGGCACGGCAGCAGCCACCGCAGCAGCATGAGGTCAGACAGTGGCACTATGACAGAGTGTGTAGGTCGTGGCAGCAGACACAGCAGCAGCATGAGGTCAGACAATGACATTCTGGAGGTGGCAAAACAAGAGTAGGCCACAGAGTGGCACAATGACAGAGAGTGGAGGTGACGGCGGCAGCAGCAGCATGAGGTCAGAGAGTGGCACAATGACAGGGTGTGGTGGTGACTGCAGCAGCAAAAACAGCAGCAGCAGCATGAGGTCAGAGAGTGGCACAATGACCCCAGTGTGGAGGTCAACGGCACCAGCAGCAGCAGCATGAGGTCATAGAGTGGACAATGACAGAGTTGGAGGTGGTGTGGCAATACCAGTCCGGGTAAAAGATGGCGTGGGCTGATGGGAAAACTGGCAGCAGATGTGTGGCATCAGGCGGGTGGAGGCATCAGAAAAGTGACTGAGGCAGGTAGTTTAAACCCCAGACTCATTTCTCAAAGTTTGGTGAGTGTCAGGCTAGTGTTTGAGCGATTATTATCGATAAAGTTGAAATCGGCACGGGTTTTATGTTGATGGATTTTTTGATCACGCGATAATTTAGGTTAAAATCTGTGCATCATCTATTAATATCGCGCCATTTTCGGCGCTTCCTGTCATTTTGGCGGCCAGCAAATCAGCTTACAGAATAGAGCAGGGTGAAATGTTTGTGCGACGTCATGACTGGGAAAGGGTATGGTTGCGATTGGCTGAAAAATCACATGACCTCGTTTACATAGAACAGCCCTTCCTTTCATGATCAATGTCTTTCAGCGTCTCATAGCAGTAGGGACGTGCGCCCCTGCCTCTGTTCCACCAGCTCAGCAAACAGCTCAGCAAAATTATTCTATTTCTTCACAGAGAAAGCTCTACTGTCACGGGGGGAAGGAGGGGGGGAAATCCGCGGGTCGAACACAGACAAGCTCTGTAAAGAATACGGATATAGTTCACCAAGACGTAGTGTAGACATTGCACTGCAATAGCTTTATTATTAACATTTTTCTATTGAAATATTTCCTGGATATTGGGCAGTCTGAACTTATATTAGGATACCATATTTCTTTAGTGTAACTGCAGGCTCTTTGTTAGGTGCAAAACTCCACTTTTATTATCAGTATACATTTTAAAATAGGTGTTCTTTTTTTCAATTTTTGCCCATTCCAGCTTTGTTGATATAGCCACCTTGCATTTGAAATTAGAACCCCAGCAATTTTGTAGTCAGCACAGGTTGATAGGTCCCAAAAAAAAATAATCTTTTTATTATTCCAAATTTTACATTTCAGATACGTGTTTGTTCACGTTGGCGCACTTACAGCTTTGGTTCATAAAGGCATTTTTGCACTTAAATGTGAATAACCAGCAATTTTGTAGTCACCACGGGTGAATTGAAAAGGTGCCACAAAAACCTTTTTTTTATCCGAATCATTTCAGATACGGTTTTTTTTCACTTTGGCGCAGGCCCAGCTTTGTTGATTTAGAGCCACCTTGCGGGTTAAATTGAATCCGCAATTTTGTTTTGATTTGAGGGATTTTGAGAATAGCTGTGATTTGCCGTTCCTTTTAATAAGAGACTTTCCAAAACTCTTCCATACCTTCTCAAATTTGTATCTTTCTGAACACGTAGCGTAATTCAGGTGGTATACGAGCAAAGAGGGGGGTAGGACATGGAGGTAGAGGTACGAAAAGAAGTGCTCCTTTTCCCAGTGCTGGCGACAACAACCCCATGCCAGCGGATCGTCAGTTGCAGGACCGTCAGGCCTTTTCATCGCTGTGTTCAGGGGGCCCCCTGTGAATCTCAGTAACGAACAGCGTCGCCAATCTGTTTTTCAGTGGTTAATGCAACCGGATCCAGCACAATTGTCATGTTTTGAATTTTTGGGGGCATTTTTGCTGTGAAATGCAGCTAGACTACAGGTCCCTATTGTAAAAAATGTTGTTTCTAACAGACATTTGTTCTTCACAATTGTCAAGAGTGGCTCAAGGGTGATGGTGCTGTCAAAAACAGGAATAGGTATGACACTGTTAATGGACACATAGCTATCAATCCCTGTATTGAGACAACCCATTTAATACAATTAAAAAAGAGAAACAAAGACATGGTGGGATTCCATCCTATTTTAAAAATGTGTTTTCTAGAATTAAACTACTAAAAAACTTGCATGTACAAAATAGCGGGTTAAAAAAAATTCCTCTGAATTTTTAAAAGGGGAGGTACAGGAAAACTTGACCAGATGTAGGTTATTCAGAGGACATGGAGTATGGAGCACGGACAGAAAACAAAGTACAGAGACAATTTCCTTCAGCACATTGAGTAAAATGAGAAAAAGAATGCCAAGAAAAGGGCACCTGGGTGGAACAGGAGCGTTAACCACCAGTATTTCCAAGTAAAAGCTCAATTGGTCGCACTCATAAAGGAAGGGGCAAGCGCACCCAGGACAGGGGACAGTATATGTCCATGAAACTAAAATGGTGTTGAAAGACTAATTTTTCTGCACTTTTTAATCTGTGGGTCATGTAGATTTAAGGGTCATGCTGCGGTCCAGGACAGGGAATAGTCTATGTCCAGTTCAACTAAAATGGTTGTTGAAAGACTCCTTTTTCCGGGGACTTTTTAAATCTGGGGGTTTATGCAGGGTTTTGGAGCTCATTGCGTGGCCCAGGACAGGTTTTAGTCAATGTCCAGTTCAACTAAAATGGTAGTTGAAAAACTCCATTTTCCGGCACTTTTTAATCTTCGGTCAGACAGATTTAATGGTCATACTGTGGTACAGGAGAGGTATAGTCAATGTCCAGTTCAACTAAAATGGGGGTGGAAAGACTCCTTTTTGCAGCACTTTTTAAATCTGGGGGTCATGCAGGTTTGGGGCTCATGCTGCGTTCCAGGACAGGGATATTCAATGTCCAGTTCAAGTAAAAGGATGGTTCCAAATCATACTGCCTTCTGGCACTTTTTAATTTGTGGGTCAGCAGGTTTAAGGGTCATGCGTGGTGCCAAGACAGGGATAGTGAATGGTCTGTGAGTTTTTTTCTGTGGCTTTTTATAACCTAAGTGTGTTTCCTAAGATGTAGCACGTATTTCCCTTTGACTGTTGTGGTGTTAATTCAGCTTCTCCCAGTCCTGTTTGGGTGTAAGAATGAAGGTGTTGTTGCTCTCCCATAGACTTTAATGGTCATCAGTGATAATCTATCATCGACCATCGAATATCTTATTTGGTTATTGCCGTTAAACGACCATCGACCCGATGACATAGTCAACGTAATCGCTCTTCACTATCATGGCTGATGTAATCTGACGCCTAAGGCATTGGTGTGTGGAAATCCTGGCCGATCCACGCCTGATTCATCTTGACAAAGGTCAGTCGATCCACATTCCCGTGAACAAGGGGTTCTCCTTGGGGGTAACGATGGCCCCCGTCCCCACTGAAACACCCGCTCTGATGCCCACACTACTTGCCAGGCAGGACAGCTTCTCCACTGCAAACTCGGGAATTTGCATCCACACATCAAGTTTGGCTGCCAGTAGTTTCCCGCGGATCTTCTAACTGGGGTTGCAGAGTGCTGTCCAAGTAGTCCACCACGTGTTGTTTCAGGGTCTGCCCAGGGCATGTGCTGTGCTGGCGGACTGCCCTCCTCACTAGGCGGGTGAAGGAAGCTTCTCATCAGTGACTCCAGACTTAGGTTGCTGCTGATAGAGCTGGTACTGCTCCGACCCCCCGCACCTTCCCCACAGCAGCCGCGCGCAGTAGTACGTGAGCGCTGAGGAACCCCCCGGTCAGACCTGTCAAGGAGGACGATGCCGCACATAGGCAGCTGGCCAGACTGGCTACGGAGGATTTCTCTATAGTATTTGAGTTTGTCCTACCTCTCAGCAGCTGGGAAAAAGGCTCCCACTTTGGACCGGTAGCGAGGTTCCAATAGGGTGGAAAGCCAGAAGTCATCCCTCTGCCGGATGGTGACTATTCGGCTGTCACTAACCAGGCAAATCAGCATGCTGCGGCCATCTGCACAAGTGACTCCGAGGGACATCCCTGCCTCCATCTCCACAATATACGCCATGGTGCTTGCGGGTCATCTGCCTCGTCTTCCTCATCTCCATCTACCTCCTCCAGCTGCTCCTGCTCCTCTTCTATTGTCACATGGGTAGAAAATACACTCATTTCACCAGACAATGCTTCTGCTCCAATGTCCTCCTCCTCCAGTTCAGTCCCCACCGGACTCATGTGGCCACGAGATGTAGTCGCCATGTCACCAGTCCCCTGCCCCAACAGATTTTTCAGCATCTGTTCCAGGACATGAAGCAGTGGAATAACGTTATTCATCCCGTAGTCCTGGCGACTGACAAATATCATGGCCTCCTCAAATGGCCTCAGCAAACAGCAGGTGTCACGCATGAGCTTCCACTGGCTGACATCAAGGTTACACAGGGGAGTACTCCTGTCCGCTTGGATCATCAATAAATCGTTAATGGCCTTTCTCTGTTCATACAGTCGATCCAACATGTGCTGGCTGGAATTCCAACGGGTGGAAACATTGCATATCAGTGTGTGTTGGGAGAGGCCGTTCTGCCACTGCAACTCGAATAGGGTGTTCCTGGCTTTGTAGGAATGGATAAAGTGCATGCACAGTTTCCTGGCCATTTTCAGAACCTTCTGAAGATCGGTGGAAGACTTCAGGAACCTTTTCCCAACCAGATTGAACGTAAGAAATTACAGCTTGGAACTCTCCATCTCGGCTCGGCACAAGCCATTAGTTCTCTGAATGGTGCAGAGTTCACCATTTGGAAAGGGAGGGACTGCAGTACCAACAACTTGGACAGGAGCACGATCAGCTTCTGCACCTCAGGATGGTTGGACGCATACTGTTGTCTCTTTGCAATCGCCTTGTTGAACGACTGCTGGCGCCATGAGTAACGAGGAGCAGGAGCGTCTGGACCGGGAGAAGATGGCAAAGAGAAACATCCCCTTTCTGCAGAGGTGGTGGAGCCTTGACTGGCGGTACTGGCATGCGTGCCACGGGGCGCCGCTGCTGCTGCGGCGGCGGCAGGATGGACCACCCCATCTGAGCCCCGGTTCTCCCAGGCCACCGGAGGGGGACGCGGCATGTGTTGACGCAGGGCCGTGGTGCCAACGTTAGCTCCCTGGCCACGCTTCACTTTCTTCCCACAGATTCTACATATACCCATATTCGGCTCCTCCGGTGTCTTAGCAAAGAACTGCCACACCGCCGAGTAGCTGATTTTACCGCCAACGCTCTGCACTGAGTGACTACTACCGCTGCTGCCTAGCTGAGCCCCTTTCTTGGACCTGCGAAGCGGGTTTTCTACCCCGTGGCTGCTTGGCTCCTCACCTCACACTGCTGCTACCCTGCTGGCTCACGGCCACAACCCACTTGCTGGCTGCGCCGCTGCCTGATGCGCAAGGTGACGCCCTCTTCTCCTGACGATGATGAAGCCCTTGCTTCACCCAGCTCCCAAGTGCGGTCGGCTACATCATCATCGATTATTGTTTCATCTTCACTGCTGTCCTCATCACCGGTCTTGGTATGCAGAGGCTGACCCCTCACAACATGACCTCCCATGCCACTCTCCACATCTATACTTTGCCGCCTACTGCAAGAAGCA
The DNA here is from genome assembly GCA_025379985.1 of Phyllomedusa bahiana. Lineage (NCBI taxonomy): Eukaryota > Metazoa > Chordata > Amphibia > Anura > Hylidae > Phyllomedusa > Phyllomedusa bahiana. The sequence goes on along the minus strand of JAODAL010022117.1, from coordinate 57,361 downwards.
GAGGATATTGGCCCCATTTCTTCGCTGCCAAGTAGCTGCTGACTGTCCTCCTCAAATTGTTCATCCTCGCTGTATAGTGGCACTGAGCCCAGACCACATAGTAGATCTCTGGCTGAAAGAACCGGATGTGACAGAGGCGGGTTGAGGACAGGTGAGGGCCGCTGACCCACTCCCGGGCCATGCCAACTAAGGCTTGTGTCTGACGTTCCCACCGACTCTTGGCTGTGGTTGTCAGATGTCATCTGGGAGGAAGTGGATGACCTAGTCAACCAATCAAGAACCATTGGGGTGCTGAACAACGCACGGCTGCTAGATGACACCAGCAGTTCTGGGCTCACCAAGTGACCCCTGCTGCGACCTGGGCCTGCTCCACGAATGTTTGTGCACTGCTACTTGCATGTGAAGAGCCTGCCACCTCTCTGTCTGACATACTGTTTGTTCAAAAATGTACAGACTCGGTTTAATGAAGATATCTGTATATGATAAATACACACCCTGTATTTGACTCCAAATAAAACCCACTAACAAGTTTGGGGAAACCCTTTGGGAAATAAAATTTTGCCCCTCCACAAATTTCCCGGAAAAAAAATTTTTTGTAAAGGGGCCACTTTGTTTTCTGAATATAAAAGCACAAACAGGCTTTAATTTTAAAAATAGAAAAAATGAATTTTGGGTACACCAAAAAATTTTTTCTTTGGCGTTTTAAAAACAATGTTTCTTTTACTGAGTTTAAATGCAGAAAAAAAATTTTTGTTACCCTTTTATGTAAATTTCGCAAAAAAAAATGAGAAGCCCAAAAAAATTTAAAATGGGATTTGGGTTCTAAAAAAGCTTTTGCTTTAAAATGAAATTTCAACAGCAAAAGGCTTTGATTTAAACCCCCAGGTTTTTCCAAAAGTGCTCAAGAACTGAAACAGATACAAATTTAAAAGGGAAATTTCAGCTGAAATTGGATTTCAATTCTAATACCCCACAAAATCAAAATTAGAACGTAAGGAAAGTGGACCCCCCCCAAAAATCGTTTTTATCCCAAAATTTTTCTTTAGTTTTGAGATACTATCATTTAAACAGGGAGCAGCTTCCCTACACAGACAGTGAGAGCATTTTGAGGAGCCCAAACATGGGCCCGACTTATATAGTGGGGGTGACGCACAGAAAACCCGCCGGGCTCCGATTTGGTTTATCTCTGCACATGTCATGTAGGCCCACGCCTTTCTTTCCCCCCAGGCTTTTTTTGCCCCTTTTAACGCCATGTGCTCGCAGGGCCCTTTTTTCAATTTAAAAAAAGCTTCGTTTTCCCCGCCCAAACCCCCCCAAACTTGACTTGTTCATAAACGAAGTTTTTTCCGGGAAAATTTTTAACGAATTTTCATTCGTTAGAATCGATTTGCCCATCTTTAGTCCCGGATAATTTCTAATGTAATAATATAACAGGTTATAGTGGGCCAGGGTTCCCGGAGAAGGGGCTGGATACATTTCTAAAGAAATGTAATAATATAACAATTTTTTTAAAAAGGGGGGGGACCCCGGGGATTCCTTTTAGCGGGCGGCCCTTGGGAAATTTTTTCCAAAAGGGGAAAATTTAAAAAAATTCTTGGGAACTTAAAAAAGGTTTTTTAAAATTTCAGACCAAAATTTGGTTCCTATTATTAGAAAATGGCACATAGTCATAGTCGCTATATGCCCCAAAGACGCCATGTGAACCTATCCTAAATAGTCAACTTATAAGCCCAGTAGCCCCAATGGAAATTAACTAGGGCTAGGACTGGGAAAAACCCGCAATGGTAAGGGGGGGGAAACGTGGTCAACTTCCAAACCCTTTACTATTCCTTACAAAAACCCCCCAAAGGGAAAAATTGACTTAAAAAAAAGCCCCGTGAACTTAGTTCACCTATGAAAACCCTGCTTGCTTGCATTCTTTATCTCACCCATTGTAACAATCCCAATTGTTGTCCAAAAGGGCCCGATTTGCCGCATGTTGGGGGCCCTGGTGCCAATTTCTGCATTAGGCGGATTTGAAATATGTTTGAGTGTTTTGGGGTTATCTTTTTCTCTCATTCTTGTTGAACCTTCAACAAAACATCAGGATAAATGGTAACACATCAGTTCTGTCTTCAAGATGAACACCATTTAGTATGGTTTGACATGACCGCAGAGATCCAAAAGTGTTAAATCAGGAGAAAGTAATGTCTCCTCTTTTGGTCACCTACAGTCAATCCGCTTTTGGGAAAACCATTCAGATGATAGCTGAAAGCACATTTATAATGAAGTGGAGTGGTGGTGGAGTGGGGGGCCATTGTGGAAAAAATGTGGAAATGTTCCATCTTCTGACAATAATAAAGAAATCACGTCTTCACGATCATTTCTGTGAAAGTTCTGTCAATGACAGAAGGTTTCACAGTTCGGGTACCCCCAAACAAAATCATGACTTAAGGTAAAGGCAACATTTTAGATAAGTCAGTGCATTGAGGGATTGTGATTTCATTTGTTGACCTCACCATTCATAAAGAAAATCGTTTGACACTCTTTATACTGTTTGTACTATGGATCTAAGGCTATGTTCACACGGCTTATTTCAGGGCGTATTTGCGGACGTAATTACATCCGCAATTACGTCCCGAAATACGTTTCAAATAATGAACAATTAGATTAGCATTGATTCCAATGTAAAATACGCCTCGTTGTTCACACGAGGCGTATTTCCGCGATGTATTTTCACGATGTAAATACGATCGTAAAATTTAGTCCCCTGTCACTTATTGAGGCGTATTTCGAGACGTAAATCCCATAGTAAAGAATGGGGAATTGAAATTACGACGCGAAAAAACGTGCACACACTTTGTGACCGTATTTGAAAACAGTATTTCAGGACATATTTGCGGACGTAAGCCGTGTGAACATAGCCTTACAGTTTAGGCTGACTGATGTGTAAGTGGGGTAAACCTTACTACTCCTTACCAAGGTGACTTTTTAGTCCTGTAACTATGTTAACTTTGTTGGTATAATCTGTATTTAATTCAATGCACTGAATCTATACGTTCTATATTAACTGACTCCGTGGTACCATAGACAGAAAGGGCTATAATACAGGCTACTTCCAATAGTTGCATCAGCATGTGGCTAAACCCAATGACATGCGGTGGTCCCCTGTACTGAGCAGAGAACTAGGATTAAAGCAAGGAAGAGTTGTCAAAGAAAGTGCCTTACAAGGCAAGAACCACTGGGAGCCTGCTGTGAGTGAAACTATTGCAAAAAGATGTAATATTGGTGAAGTGATTGAAGTGAATTGTATTTTTCATCCCAGAACCTATTATTAATTGGCTCAGTGTAGAAAAAGTCAAAGCCAAGTTAAATAAACTGAATGTGAACAAGGTTTCAGGTCCTGATTGTATACACCCAAGAGTTCTTAAAGAGCTCAGTTCGGTTATCTCTGTGCCCCTGTACATGATATTTAGAGATTCCCTGGTGACTGGTATAGTGCCAGGAGACTGGCGCAAGGCAAATGTAGTTCCCATCTTCAAAAAGGCTCCAAGTCTTGCCCAGGTAATTATAGACCAGTAAGTTTAACATCTGTTGTGGGAGAAATGTTTGAGGGGCTCACAAGGGACTATATACAGGAGTATATTAACAAATACAATGTTATTAGTGATTTCCAGCATGGATTTACTAAGGACAGAAGCTGTCAGACCAATCTGATCTGTTTTTATGAAGAGCTGAGTAGAAGTCTGGATAGCTAGGCAGCTGTGGATATTGTGTTTTTAGACTTTGCAAAGGCATTTGCAATTGTCCCGCATAAGCGTTTGTTAGGTAAATTAGAATCCATTGGGTTAGAGATAACAGTATGTAATTGGATTAAAAACTGGCTGTTGGATCGTACTCAGAGAGTGGTTGTAAATGACTCCTACTCTGAGTGGTCCCCGGTTGTGAGTGGTGTGCCGCAGGGCTCAGTATTAGGTCCTCTCTTATTTAATGTATTTATTAATAATATAGTGGAAGAGATCAATAGCACGGTTTCGATTATTGCAGATGACACCAAGCTATGCAGGGTAGTGCAATCTATGGAAGATACTCATAAATTGCAAGCAGACCTGGACACACTGAGTGCTTCGGCATCCAGTTGGCAAATGGGGTTCAATGTGGATAAATGTAAGGTTCTGCATCTGGGTAGAAACAATCTACAGGCATCATATGTCCTAGGGGGAGAAAAACTTGGAGAATCGCTTGTTGAGAAAGATCTGGGTGTTCTTGTAGATCATAGACTACAGAACAGCATGCAATGTCAATCAGCTGCCTCTAGGGCAAGTAAGTTATTGGCATGTATTAAAAGAAGCATGGACTCGCGGGACAAGGATGTAATTCTACCGCTGTACAAAGCATTGGTGCGACCTCACTTAGAATATGCTGTTCAGTTCTGGGCCCCAGTTTATAGATGTAATGGAGCTAGAGAGAGTACAAAGACGAGCAACCAAACTTATAAGGGGAATGGAGCATCTTAGTTATGAGGAGAGGTTAGTAGAATTGAACTTATTTAGTCTTGAGAAAAGACGGCTTTGGGGGGACATGATTAATTTATATAAATATATAAATGGTCCCTACAAAAAGTATGGGGAAAAATTATTTCCACTGAAGCCCCCTCAAAAGACAAGGGGACATTCCCTTCGACTATAGAAAAAAGGATTCAATCTCCAGAGGAGAAGAGCGTTCTTCACTGTAAGAACTGTAATCTGTGGAATAGCCTGCCTGAGGAGCTGGTCACAGCAGGAACTGTAGAGAGTTTCAAGAAAGGCTTAGATACATACCTGACACTAAAGAATATTAATGTGTAAGTAGCTATGTAAAATTCTGGATCCTGGCTGCTGGAGGCTCTGGGGTCAAAGACAGGGTCTCCACTGGAGCAGATTGGTTCTGCCTTGTGGGTTCCAGGGCATTAACCAGTGGTGATGCTGTGCTTAATGTCCTTGTCTCTCTCCCTTCATCCACATTTTCTCCACCCTTGGTTGAACTTGATAGACACGTGTCTTTTTCAACCGTACTAACTATGTAACTATGTAACTTGCCTAATGCCTAAGAAATTATGGTGCAGGTTTGGTTGCCACATTATCCATCAAAAATAATGGTGAGGTTCATGTGTGTACAATTGAGGTGTGGCTTGGGAAATATCCCTTTATTGCAGTCTGGAAAACTTTGTGAAGAATCTTTTTTAGAATTTTGTAAGACAAGAGATACGATAGAGAAGATGTAGTCATGATGGTATACATTTTAGGTATTGGATGTGTGATGGACCATGTTTTTGTATTTGGTACATAAAGGACCTCATGTATGAAAACTGTCAAGGTCTAAGACTTTCTTTGTTGCCCATAGCAAATAAATCAGAGTTCCCCTTTCATTTTTTCAGAGCACTATATGAAATGAAAGGGGAGCCCTGATTGGTTTCTATGGGCAGCAAAGAAATCTTAGACCTAGACAGTTTTCACACATAAAGCCTGATAAGGAGATTAAATATCTGTTTGTGTGTTGTCCAATTTATAAATTTAATCCGATATCAACAGCACTCTAAAAACACTAAAAAACAGTCAAAAGAAATGTAGAAATTATTGGAAAAGCATTTCTGCTACTTTAGATACTTGAAAATTTGAGGTTCTTAGGGTGACATGTATGAATCTCGCCACGTCGGAGCGCACGTTTTCGCCAGTTTTCCGGCAAAATTTGCGCCTCATGTATGTCGGCGCCGAGGTGCGCTTATACATGCGGTGTAAAGTCCGCCGCGCCTCGCCAGTGTGTGAGGCGCAGTGCGGGACTTAGGCGCAGTGCGGGAATGCGCCGAAGATTAGCCGCCCGAGGTAGTGCGATCATACATGCCGTGAAAAGTCTGCCGCGCCTCGCCAGTGTGTGAGGCGCAGTGCTGGACTTAGGCGCAGTGCGGGAATACGCCGAAGATTAGCCGCCCGAGGTAGTGCGATCATACATGCCGTGAAAAGTCCACTGCACCTCCCCAGTGTGTGGGGCGCAGTGTGGGACTTAGGCGCAGAAGAGATTGCGCCTAACATGTATTCCGATTCGAAACAGGCTGGAAATCAGCGAGAAATCATTAAAGATGTCCGTGCGGCATGGAGTATAAATCAAAAAATTGCCTTTGTTAGGTGTAAAACATTATCTGAAAAAGAGCTCAAACGTACTAAAAAAATACATAAATAAAATCACTTTCCAAAAATCTAGAACGGCGCATCAGGAATTTGGATATTGGAAATGGCCGGGAAATACAGTAATTCAAATTCTGTAAGCTCTTCTCATTCGTCGGCAGAAACCAGCCAATCAAAATAGGAGCGACAGTGACCCATTATAACCTATGGAGAAGTATGGACCAATCAAAATCAAAGGCGGGACAGTTCAAAATACAGTAAAAATGCAGAAAAGAGCTGATTGGTTGAAGTAGCGGGAGCTTGGCTATCCCGGTCAAACAGAGCACGAGCTACTTGTCCCATTATAGTCTATGGACAGATCAGAGCAATGAAATCTCAGCTCCGTGAGGCATGGGGTATTAGTAAATAAATCGTTTTTATTAAGTGTAAAACATTCTCTGTAAAAGAGCTGAAACCTTCTATAAACAAACAGAAATAAAATCCCTAACAACGCGTTTGTCGCCGAGACCGGCGTTACATCGGGAATTGGGATATTCGAAATTGACGGGAAATACAGTACTTCAAATTCTTTAAGCTCTTCTCATTGGTCGGCAGAAACCGGCCAATCAGAATAGGAGCGACAGTGACCCATTATAAGCTATGGAGAAGTATGGACCAATCAAATTCAAAGGAGGGACAGTTCAAAATACAGTAAAAAGGCAGAAAAGAGCTGATTGGTTGAGCTAGCGGGGGCTTGGCTATCTCGGCCAATCAGAGCGCGAGCTACTTGTCCCATTGTAGTCAATGGAGAGATCGGGGCAATGAAATCTCGGCTCTCAGCGCCGTGTGGCATGGAGTATGATTAAAAAAATCATTTTTATTAGGTGTAAAATATGATCTGAAAAAGAGCTAAACCTTCTATAAACATAAATCAATCAAATCCCTAACAACGCGTTTGTCGCCGAGACCGGCGCTACATCAGGAATTGCGATATAGAACATTGCCGGGAAATACAGTAATTCAAATTCTGTGAGCTCTTCTCATTGGTCGGCATAAACCAGCCAATCAGAATAGGAGCGACAGTGACACATTATAAGCTATGGAGATTTATTGACAAATCAAATTCAAATGCGGGACAGTTCAAAATATAGTAAAAAAAGGCAGAAAAGAGCTGATTGGTTGAGACCAGGCGGTAGATATGAATCCACCAATCATATGTAGTGCGTCTATTTTGAGTGGAGAAAGAAGGGCGCGATAGAAGGGCGCCCTAAAAGTTATTACTGTCTATGGGAAATATTCTAGTACTGTGATTGGTTGGTGGGGGAAGAGGAGCTCATCCTGCTTAGCCAATCAGCGGCTGAGCTACCTTCTCATAGAGTTCTATGGGTCAAAGAAATGCAGAGCGAGCTCTGTTTGTGATTGGCTAAGTTAAAAGAGGCGTGGTTATTTGGACCAATGGGAGAGCGAGCGATGCTCTTATCGGTTTTCTAATGCAATCTATAATAAAACTGTACATGCCCGAAATAAAATGATAAGACTCACGAAGTTGTGCCGATCTCTATATAAAATTAACAATAATATGGGAGTAACGAAAAAAATATATATATTTTTATTTCTTTATTTTCGTTACACCCATACTATTGATCAGTGGCTAACGAAAATAAAGAAATTAAAATTAATTCATTGAATTATTTTTTTTTTTTCGATACCCCCATATTATTGTTCATTTTATATGGAGATCGGCACAACTTCATGAGTCTTATCATTTGATTTCTGCCATGTACAGTTTTATTATAGATTGCATTAGAAAACCCATAAGAGCGTCGCTCGCTCTCCTATTGGTCCAAATAACCGCGCTTCTTTTAACGTAGCCAATCACACAGAGCTCGCTCTGCATATCTTTTCCCCATAGAACTCTATGAGAAGGTAGCTCGCGCTCTGATTGGCTAAGCAGGACGAGCCCATCTTCCCACCCCCAACCACTCACAGTACTAGAATATTTCCCATAGACAGTAATAACTTTTAGGGCGCCCTTCTATCGCACCCTTCTTTCTCCACTCAAAATAGATGCACTACATATGATTGGTGGATTCATATCTGCCGCCTGGGCTCAACCAATCAGCTCTTTTTTGCATTTTTACTGTATTTTGAACTGTCCGCCTTTTCATTTGATTGGTCAATACTTCTCCATAGGTTATAATAGGTCACTGTCGCTCCTATTCTGATTGGTTGGTTTCTGCCGACCAATGAGAAGAACTTAAAGAATTTGAATTACTGTATTTCCCGGCAATTCTCTATATCGCAATTCCTGGGTCCTTGTCGCTCCTATTCTGATTGGCTGGGATAGCCAAGCCCCCGCTAGCTCAACCAATCAGCTCTTTTCTGCATTTTTACTGTATTTTGATCTATCCCGCCTTTGAATTTGATTGGTCAATATTTCTACATAGGTTATAATGGGTCCCTGTCGCTCCTATTCTGATTGGCTGGTTTCTGCCGACCAATCAGAATAGCTTACAGAATTTGAATTACTGTATTTCCCGGCAATTTCGAATATCTCAATTCCCGATGTAGCGCTGGTCTAGATTTTTGGAAAGTGTTTTTTTTTTTTTGAAGGTTTGAGCTCTTTTTCTGATAATGTTTTACACCTAATAAAAGCGATTTTTTTGGAATCATACTCCATGCTTCACGGAGCTGAGAGCCGAGATTTCTTTTGCGATCTTCTATATGTTTCCTCTCATGTTACGTTCTCGCTTCACTTCGCCTCCGCCTGCTCATTTAGACCAGAATCAGCTAGGTCTGCCTGTCGGAGCTGGCAAGCGCTGTAATGCGCCGCACTTTGCCGACACGCGATCATACATGCCTCGGAGTTTTCTTTTTTTTTAAACTTGTTTTTATTGCAAACACTTTTGACATATATCAAAACTTGTGGCAGCATTGGCCAAGAGTAACATATATATGGAACAAGAAAATATACATGTCTACCATAACATAGGAAGCTCAACAGGTTACTCAGTCCGACTTTAACGGTTCGATTCCGGGTGTACTATGTTACTTCGATGGTCTCAGGGGCACTAGCCCACGGTAAGTTTACCATGTGCATCCGGACTCATATGGATTTTTCTTCCCATACACTATAACGTGTTAGCTTTTTTCAAATTTTATCATGAAAGGAACACAAAACAGGGAAAGAGAAGGGGGGGGGGGAGGGGGGAGGAGACAAACAGAAGGGAACATACCTGCGACCCGTGCATCCAACACACCCGATCTGAAGCTCAGAGTTGCAGTGCACACCTCCACTTTCAGACTGTGTGTACTATGCTAATGAAGCAGGCTGTATTGGCTGGTTAACCAGGTACCAGGTGGTAAATTCGAAGCATTCTTTTATTTTTATTCTAATGTGTGTGGGTAAGAGAGTGATGAACGGCGACCATGTGCGAAAGAAATTTTGTGCTCGTCCTTCCTTTTGTTGTGCTGTGTATTGAGTCCATTCTGAATATGTGTGACAATTTATCCAAAAATAGTTTTAGAGTGGGTGGACTCGTTTGAATTCAGCACTGCAAGACAGACTTTCTGGCCGCTGCTGCCACATAATACAAGAGTCGTTTTTGGAAGGTTGGGAGCGAGGTGTATTCCTCGGGAAAGATCCCAAACAATGCCCACGTGTTTGAATTGGGACAATTTGGATGAAAGTTCCTGGTGGTGAAGGAGTGAATTGTGGACCAGAAGGTCTGTATCACGGGGCAAGACCAAAGGCAGTGTAGTAGGTCCGCATGAGGCGACTGGCATTTTGGGCATGTGTGAGTGTCTGAGTGACAAAAACCACAGAGAATATCAATACCTTTGGGCAAGATAGGTATATAAAATATAACTTTTAATGAAAATTACTGATAAAACCTAACAATTCCCTAAAATTGCCCTACCTAAACTGCCTAATACGAGTGACCCATCAGAAAGCCTCTGTGAGGTGAGATATACGACCTGTGAGTAATTCAAAAGGCCATTTCCCAGTATGACATAGTCGGTAGATATTTGGCCGCTTGTTCAAGAGAGGTTAGGAGGAGGTTGGGGGACAAGGAGGGAATCATTCTTGGCCAATAGGAGAGACCACCTTGTATTTTGGAATAATCTAACGGCTTATGTAATAAGGCGTAGAATCTAGTGAGTAAACGTTTTGTGCGTTGAGATGTTGCCGTAATTTTAAGGAATGGATCGTTCCAATCTGAGCCCGTCAGATGTTTTGTGACTGCCAGCATATAACTGCATTCCTTTTTTAAAGGAACCAGACAACACATTTAAGATTAATGGCCCATCTTTATGATTGGCTATAATATCAGATTGGTTAACAATATGGCCCTTTCATTGTTTACCAGGCACAACTTTGTGCAATTGGTAGCGGCTGTGCCTATTAGTACAACCCATTCCAATTTACTTAAATAGGTTTGAACTGTCAAACCACTCCCAACATTAAAAAAAAATGTGTGAGGCTGTGTCTGGCAAATACTGAAGGAGCACAGAGCTCAATGGATTGCCATAGCCCCCTAAATCAGCAAATCAGTGTGGGTTCCAGTAGTCAAATCCTCACCGATCTGATAACAAACTACCATAAAACCCTGATAAAGGAACACATTTTGTCAACCCAGATACTCTATGCTACACTTAGTGCAGTTGCTCCATTAAGGAACCTTAAAGAGGTTGTCTTACTACAATGATTGCTTTTTATGTTTAAGATCTTGCAAAAAACAAATCACTTTGTAATAAGTGTCCATTAACAGTGTCCTACCTATTCCTAGATATCCCCTCTTGTATGGGCTGCATCTGCTCCTCAGGTCGCTATAGCTACAGACCTATTATATCTCTTCTGATAGGCTGCCAGCACTGGTCGCCATAGCTACAGACCTAGTGTCCTCAGCAGCTCATCACTGCAGGCCAGTACTAGCCAGTAAACATGCCCCTGAATTAAAAAATGAAACCGACAATACAGGACTGAGGTAAGATGAATTGTTGTAATGAGACAACCCCTTTAACATATGACTAAATGTTTACAGTCAAATCAGTTACCCATTTGCAGAGACCTGTTTCATTGTATTTGCTCCTCTGCAGTGCAAAATAGTTGGATGAGAGGCTTTAGAAGTATCTCAAAATGGGAAATGTTTCATATTGGTGCGTAGAGATTTACAAGCCATAAATGCTGCACTAAAATTTAAATATATGAAAATAAGCTAACGGGAAGAGCGCTTTTGAATATACTTAGATTTTAGTGGAGCATTCCAGGCTTGTACGTCTCTGCACACCTTCCTGGTACCTCTCCTCAGCAAGGAACATTACCATTCTTGAGATACTTTGGAGGACATATATGAACCTGGCACCAACTCGCCATTTCTACCTCTGTTTTTAGTCTCAGCCATGACACTTTAAAACTGGTATGGATTTGTACGACTTTGGATCATTTTTGGTGCATTGTATAACTCTGCCACAAACAGTCTCCCACCCCCACATGTTTGGCGCATTTAAAAATGTGGTGTCTATCTCAGAACAGGGCTACGACAGTTTGTTTGGTTCACAGCACGGCAAAAAATTGGTGCAGCCCCATTTATACATGTCGCCCTCAGTGCAGAACCAGAGGGCTTATGCTATCTCTGTGTCCCGTAGGCGCTGTAAGAGGCATATCACAGCATATGACATGTTCACTATTTTTTAAGCTTTATTTGTTGAAACTAGAATGCCCCATTAAGTCTCGGTAAAAAGCTTTCGTATTTAGCTCCTCTATGCCTACGGGACCTTTATCCCTTCACCTAGCTTGCCTAGTGAATATTTTGAACCTTATCTTTAGTTAACAAAAAAGAGTTTGCAAAGCAAGCAATAACTTGCTAAGTACAAAGCCCAAGGCACTTCAATCCTGACATACGTAGGTGATTAATATTTATAAGCCTTACAGGTAATGAAGGAATTTATCACAATAATATGGAAAACGAATTAAGATGTTTATTTATAAAAATTATCAGCCGTAGTTTTGGTGCAAATTGAAGATTTGATGTCTTTTCTGTTCCAACACCTGTGAAGAATAGAGACCATCACCTGGGGCGAGAGGACGATTTATATGCCGTTCACTGACAGGCGTCTGCAGATGTTATACTGTAGAATGGAAAAACTCCAGTCATCTAAAATTCTGATCAGAGACATACAAATGATTACATGTAGTAAGCGGCTTAAGCATCAAAAATCTTTCATAAGATACTTGGATCTAGACTTGTCTCATACACTTATCAAAGCCTGTCAGCGAACACATCAAATCCGCTCTGTTTGGATCAGACGTTTCTAGATTTCAGTTAAATGCTCTGCATCTGTATCTCTGCCGCACTGATTGAAAAGGAAATAAACAAAGATTAGCATAAAGGGTTAGGTTAGGAGAAAATGGGCAAGGAGATTAAATTGTAGTTTTATCTAAATTCATTGGAGCTTCTGAATTTCTGCTCAAGCAGACAAAGCAGACTCTTAAGGAAACATTCACACAGATCTTGACAAAAATCTGCTGTAAAATTCACATTTATACAGGATTGTTGTAGATTTTGCCCTGGGTAAAAGTCATGATGGAATTCCGTAGGCTTGAAAATTAGCAGCATACTCTAATTACTAAATTTTTCTGATACATGTTGATGGGGTTTTCAAAATCTATCCGCTTGTATTGTATTTTAAATTGCTGTGGACCACAACAAGAGGGTTTGCAGCATCCGGAAACAGTGAAAGAGTAGAGGTTAAAACTTGTCTTTTATTCTTCAAGTTTAAAAAATTTCAAAACCTGGTCTAAGTATGACATACAGACACCAACGTGTTTTGGGCAACTGTCTTTCATCATGGCATCATGAAAATTGTTGTAGATTCTGTGTTGTGGAATCTGTTCAGCCCAGACAGTGGGACATGGGATTGTCATTTCCAGGATGAAGACCAACCTGTTCCTAAGTAGAGGGAGGGCAATAGTGGTCTACTAAAAATGCAGTCACTTAGCTTCATGCTTTCCTGGAAGTAGTAGTCTACTAGAGAAGGACCATAAAGGACTTTAACAGACTAGCTTCCACCTAGTAGTCTACTAGAGATGGTTTATAAAGGACTTTGCCAGACTAGCTGCCTCCTAGTAGTCTACTAGAAATGATTTATAAAGGACTTTGCCAGACTAGCTGCCACCTAGTAGTCTACTAGATATGGTCTATAAAGGACTTTGCCAGACTAGCTACCACCTAGTAGTCTACTAGAGATGGTCTATAAAAGACATTGCCAAGGTAGCTGCCCCCTAGTAGTCTACTAGAGATGGTCTATAAAGTACTTTGCCAGACTAGCTACCATATAGTAGTCTACTAGACATGGTCTATAAAGGACGTTGCCAAGGTAGCTGCAACCTAGTAGTCTACTAGAGATGATCTATAAAGGATGTTGCCAAGGTAGCTGCAACCTAGTAGTCTACTAGAGATGGTCTATAAAGGATGTTGCCAAGGTAGCTGCCACCTAGTAGTCTACTAGAGATGGTCTGTAAAGGATGTTGTCAAGGTAGCTGCCACCTAGTAGTCTACTAGACAAGGTCCAGAAGGGACATTGCCAAGGTAGCTGCCCCATAGTAGTCTTCTACAGAAGGTCCATACGATAGCCTATAATCCACAATAACCCTTCTACCACTACACTCTACAAATATGTCTATCCCTCACCTTCTATCTCTTTCCTCCTCCCATGTAGATTATAAGCCTTTGCAGGCAGAGTCCTCTCTACCAGTTGCTAGTCACTTATTGTTGCCTTTGTACTTTGTTTTACTGTGTATGTTACCCCTCTCAAATGTACAGTGCCCTGGAATCAATGGCACTTTAAAATAAATGGGTGAAATATGGATGGAATATGGAATAATATGGATGGAAGTCTGAAAGGTCTGGGGGTGGTCACAGCCTGGAGAGAGTTATTCTCTTTGCCAAAGGTCAATGATCGATATGGAGATCATTGACAAATTACAGTCCATTTAAAGGGGTGTTATCATTTGAGCTGTTCGGGCTGTTCAGTTAATTTTCTCAGATTTGAGTTTGAAATCCAGGGGTGTGTCTCTCCTGTCAGCAGGCATGTCTCTCCTCCCAGGAGGTGTGTTTCTCCTCACTGAAGAACTGTGACATCATCATTTTCTATAAAGCAGGGGATGCAGAAGGTTGTCTGGATATAACAGCTCTGTAGCCTCCTGCATGCTTATGTCTGCAGCCTTGAGGCTCCACAAGCTGCAGCAAGCACCTGTTATATCTCTTAGTATTCACACAAATTACACTGAAAGCCAGCAGCTCTTCTGTTCTAGTGGTGTTCACCCAAATTGTACTGACAACAGGCAGAGATCTTTACTCAACTACAAGGACAAATGTCAGCTTCAAGTAAAGATCTCTGCTTGCTGTCTGTGACATGTGAGTGAAATTGGGGGGGGAGAAGCACTCAGCTTTGAGACAAGACCCTGCTCAACCTGTAATAACTTGGCCTGATAGAGCAGTGGCAGAGTGTTGGCTTTGCAAGGAAGGGGTTTGGAGTTCTAGTCCCCTCACAGAATATTTTTTTTTTCCCCCTAAATTCTACACATATGTAGAGAGACCTAAAATATATATGTCAATCTCTATAATGATATATATACACATACATAGCTCCCCTATATCATGTCTCATCCCCCAGATGTATATGCATTGTATTACGTATGTTGGAAGTGCTTGGTGTGACTGTGAGGATGGGAAACTATATAGGGGAGATTTGTGTGTGTATATAAATAAAATTATAGATGTTCACACATATATTTTCATATCTTTACATATGTGTACAATTTATAAAAGAAAAAAAAAATACTGATGGGGCTTGAACTCCCAACCTCTGTCTTGCAGGGCCGATCACCTAAGCACTGCACCACACAAGCTTATACAGACACAGTGTTGAATCCTTATGTTATATACTACAGACGATGATGTCATAAGGAGGCGGGGCTTGCATTCGATCTGAGGAACAGAACGCCTTCTTTTCCAAGTAGCAGCTTAAAGGGGTGTTATCGTTTAAGCTGCTCGTGCTGTTCAGCTAATTTTCTCAGATTGAGTTTGAAATCCAGGGGCGAGTCTCTCCTGTCAGCAGGCGTGTCTCTCCTCCCAGGAGGCGTGTCTCCCCTCACTGAAGAACTGTGACATCATCATTTTGTTTAAAGCAGGGGATGCAGAAGGTTGTTAGGATATAACAGCTCTGTAGCCTCCTGCATGCTTATATCTGCAGCCTTGAGGCTCCACAAGCTGCAGCAAGCACCTGTCATATGTCTTAGTTTACACACAACTGAAAGCCAGCAGCTCTTACTTCTAGTGGTGTTCATCCAAATTGTACTGACAACAGGCAGAGATCTTTACTCAATTACAAATGTCAGTGTCAAGTAAAGATCTCTGCTTCTTGTCAGGGGGAGAAGCAAATCAGCTTTGAGAGAAGGCCCTGCTCAGCTTGTAACTACCTTGGGCTGTTGGTGCAGCGGTAGAGCAGTGAGAGGTGATAGACTATTGCTTTTACAACGAAGGGGTTTGGAGTTCTAGTCCCTCACAGGGTATATTTTTTTCCCCCCTAAATTCTACACATATGTAGAGAGACCTAAAATATATATGTCAATCTCTATTATGATATATATACACATACATAGCTGCCCTATATCATTTCTCATCCCCCAGAATATATGCATTGTATCACGTATGTTGGAAGTGCTTGGTGTGACTGCGAGGATGGGACACTATATAGGGGAGCTTTGTGTGTGTATATAAATAAAATTAAAGATGTTCACACATATATTTTCATATCTTTACATATGTGTGCAATTTATAAAAGAAAAAAAAAAATACTGATGGGGCTTGAACTCCCAACCTCTATCTTGCAGGGCCAATCACCTAAGCACTGCACCACACAAGCTTATACTGACACAGTGTGGAATCCTTATGTTATACACTACAGATGACGATGTCATAAGGAGGAGGGGCTTGCATTCGATCTGAGGAACAGAACGCCTTCTTTTCCAAGTAGCAGCTTAAAGGGGTGTTATTGTTTGAGCCGCTCGTGCTGTTCAGCTAATTTTCTCAGATTGAGTTTGAAATCCAGGGGCGAGTCTCTCCTGTCAGCAGGCGTGTCTCTCCTCCCAGGAGGCGTGTCTCCCCTCACTGAAGAACTGTGACATCATCATTTTGTTTAAAGCAGGGGATGCAGAAGGTTGTTTGGATATACCAGCTCTGTAGCCTCCTGCATGCTTATATCTGCAGCCTTGAGGCTCCACAAGCTGCAGCAAGCACCTGTCATATGTCTTAGTTTACACAACTGAAAGCCAGCAGCTCTTACTTCTAGTGGTGTTCATTCAAATTGTACTGACAACAGGCAGAGATCTTTACTCAACGACAAATGTCAGTGTCAAGTAAAGATCTCTGCTTCTTGTCAGGGGGAGAAGCAAATCAGCTTTGAGAGAAGGCCCTGCTCAGCTTGTAACTACCTTGGGCTGTTGGTGCAGCGGTAGAGCAGTGAGCAGTGATAGACTATTGCTTTTACAACGAAGGGGTTTGGAGTTCTAGTCCCTCACAGGGTATATGTTTTTCCCCCCTAAATCTACACATATGTAGAGAGACCTAAAATATATATGTCAATGTATATTATGATATATATACACATACATAGCTCCCCTATATCATTTCTCATCCCCCAGAATATATGCATTGTATCACGTATGTTGGAAGTGCTTGGTGTGACTGCGAGGATGGGACACTATATAGGGGAGCTTTGTGTGTGTATATGAATAAAATTATAGATGTCTACACATATATTTTCATATCTTTACATATGTGTAAAAATTTTAAAGAAAAACAAAAACAAACTACTGATGGGGCTTGAACTCCCAACCTCTCTCTTGCAGAGTTGATCACCTAAGCACTGTACTATATAAGCAGCTTTTACTGTTGAATCCTTATGTGATACACTACAGGTGATGACGTCATAAGGAGGCGGGGCTTGCATTTGATCTGAGGAACAGAATGCCTTCTTTTCCAAGTAGCAGCTTAAGGACTGGATCTGTGAGGAGGTGAATCAACCTCTTGGCAAAAGCCCTTAAACAGTCAGTATTGCCCAGAACATTGACCTAAAGCTGGGAGATGAGTATAGAGACAGCAGACTTTGGTTTCACTATCGATTTAACAGCTCAGAGGGGAGTAAACACCCGAGTGTGCAGGCAGCCAATCACAGCGCAGGGGGCGTGGCCGGGGCGTTTCCTGTCTAGGGGCGTATCCCAACAGGCTGAATGAAATGTCAGCCAGCCAATCACAGTGCAGGGGGTGTATCTAGAAAATCGACCAGGGGCATTTTGACCAGCATCAGAGCAACAGCAGAAACAGAATGCAGATTTACAGAGAAGCTCATATCTGCTAAACCAAGTGACAGAGGTAATGCAACCCAATTACAAAAGTGCTTATTTTTACTGTCCCCATAATCTGAGACATGATCTTTGTAACGATAAAACCCCTTTAAGGACTGGATCTGTGAGGAGGTGAATCAACCTCTTGGCAAAAGCCCCTTAAACAGCCAGTAATTGCCCAGAACATTGACCCTAAAGCTGGGAGATGTACATAGAGGCAGCAGACCTTAGTTTCACTATCGATTTTAACAGCTCAGAGGGGAGTAAACACAGAGTGTGCAGGCAGCCAATCACAGTGCAGGGGGCGTGACCGGGGCGTTTCTTGGCTCGGGGCGTATCCCAACAGGCTGAATGAAATGTCAGCCAGCCCAACACAGTGCGGGGGCGTGTCTGGGGTGCGAGTATCGACCAGGGGGCGTTCTGACCAGCAACAGCAGAAATAGAAGACAGATTTACAGAGAAGCTCATATCTGCTAAACCAAGTGACAGAGGTAATGCAACCCAATTACAAAAGTGCTTATTTTGACTGTCCTCATAATCTGAGACATGATCTTTGTAACGATAAAACCCCTTTAAGCTTGAACTACTGTGTGCAGTCATTGAGATGTTCACGAAGTTCCTTGAGAGGATAAATTTTGAGTTATGATCTGATAACAATCTCCTAATCTGTTTGAACACCATCTAGCTGGGTTCCATAAAGCAGAGCTGGATAGCTAGGCTGGCAAAGTTCAAGCATAAGATTCAGTACTGCTGTACTAATGCTGTCCTGCAACACAAAATATTCTTTGGAGGCCTTTACGATGAAGAATTAGAGAAAATACAGACATCCAACCTCATGGTGGTTGAAGGAAGAGTCATGCAAGCCTATCACTCTAGATGGAGGGGAACTGGCTCTACAAGCTGCAAGTCAGGAGACTAGATGGTTGGATTCAGAATGGCAACAGTTTGAGGCAATCAGATGATGGCTTGAAAAATTTCGTAACCCTGGCTGCCCTTAAAGGGAAAAGTTGCTACTGACAGAAAAGCTACTGCTACAGCAGTGGGATTGTTGGGTGTTAAGAAGGTGTACTTTATCATTGAATAAGTATATCTTCCAATATGGCGCCCATGTGGAAGATTATGGTGCCAAAAATAATTGTCTTTTATAGTTTAAGACTTCTGTAAAAGAAAGAATCTATCAGGTGTGGTGACTGTCTAGACTCTCTATGATCTACAATAATGACAAATTGTTTACCTTTTAGGGGTTGTCCATAATAAAAAAACATAGCTGTTTTCTTTCAAAAAACAGCACCACATTTGTCTGCAGGTTCTGTGTAGTATTGCAGCTCACTGTAATAGAGCTGCTATATCATCCACAACCCACAGACAAGTGTGAAGGTGAATCAATCTGCCATGTTATTCTAGATCTGGACAATTATTAAAACTATAAATATACAAATATATTAAAATGTGGTATAGGAAGGGTGCATCTCCAGTGACTTATTCATAAGCCCAAAGATTGATGCTGATTGCTCTGCTGTGCCTTTAATTTATTTATATCAGTTTTTTTTTTCAATTGAGGTCTAATAGATTTAACCAAGTATGGAAAAATATTGTAATAGAATATGCAATAAAATACTACAATGAATTGATGTGATCTGCATCTCATATTTAAAGACTTTATTTCTGACCATTTCCTTGAGGGAGACTTGTAATTAATCTCTCTGCACCCATTCAATCCTCTCTTTTAAATTAGTTTTCTAATTATGATTGTGGTGCAGTCTTCTAAACTATTTCTCAACTTTTTTGGCAGTTTTAATTACTTTTAGTTTTGCTGTTTCTGAGTAAAATCTAACACTGTGACCTACATCCACAAATGTTAATTACAGCATATCCCCAGTTACAGCAGAGCAGAATTTGTCCTATTTATGTGGAAGTCTACAAAATAAACATTTTCTTTATGGATTTGCCTGTCAGAATTTATATTTAGTAAATGTCAATTTAGTTGAACAAAAGCCAAAAGCATGGAATCAAAACATACACGGTTTTCATGGGTAAATACAGATAAAAATAGAAATGCAAATAAATCTATGAATTTCCTCTGCTATGGTCCAAAATTAATCCTGTTATGCTTTACAGCCTTGAGTTCCTTTGAAAATGATTTATAATAATTAGAAGTGTTGAATAATTTATCAATGACTTGGTACATTTGAAGCTTTTTAAAACAAGGCTGTATTAGTGTCCTGTGAGCATTTTATACGTAGCGCCAGATGGGGCCCTGTGCAGGGCATTCTGTTGAGGTCCCTCTCTCAATGTGGTGTGCAGCCATACAGTGCACAAATCACCCCATAACAGTGCCTAGGTATATTTGTCACACAGTAGAGCTCTCAAATAACAGCCTCATACATTGGCCAAATAAAACTTCCATGCAGATGCCTAGATAACAATTCCAGTGCTGCTTTCTGCATAGACAATACTATGTACTGCACAGCCAGTGTTCTTAATCTCCTGTATGTGAACACAAGGAGTATGAGTAAAGTTTTGGGGTTACTGCAATAAGTAGAGGATATTTGGCAAAGCTCTATTAAAGGGGTTTTGCCAAGAAGTGAGTTCCTTACCTAACAGGCTGATACTCCCCTCTTGAGGCCTGAAAAAGGGGTGTTGTGTTTCTGAGTTTAAAAAAACAAGTACCTCCTCTGTGATGTCATTGCACCACCTCCCATGCTCGTTCATGATACACAGTCTCTGTAGTTGAGCAAACAATGTTTTGCTAATCCACAGAGGAGAAGTGTATTGTGCACAAGCTATATGCATTTTATTTCTCCCTCTTATTTGCTCAGGAGAGAAGATAAGCTCAGCAGGCAGCATCTTTCATTCCTTCACAAACGGCTGCAGAGGGAGAAGGAGGGGGGCTGAGCAGAGAGCTAGGGAGAGTCTACATGTTTACTCAGATAATTACATTACAACCAGTGGATTCTCTATACAAAAGATACAAGATCTTTCTCCCCAGTCCCTTCAAAGCTCCTTCATGTTCCCTGCCATCCGATAAGAATGAAAACAACGCAAGTGTGGCCAGATCAGCACCTGTCCGCTCCTGGTCATGTCTAATGTAAACTGGCATGTAAGTCAGGCTGTAGGTCTCAGAGGCTTCACTTTTTTTGATTACATATATTTAGAAAAGTGATTAAAACCAATTTTGGAGGATCCCACGTCAACATTAGATTGTAGCAAAACCCCTTTAAGAAACATGCAATGGCTAAGTAAAGTGTTCAAATTATACCAGTATAAAAGCTTGCTATATGAAGTAATCTAAAAACAGTGCTATAAAATGTCGAAATAATACTGCTGTATAGTGCCTAAATAAAACTGCCATACAATCCAAATTCAGATGAACAGAGCTTAATTTGAAATCTAATGCCAGTGCTATGCAATGCCTAGCTAATAACGCTTTAGAATCAAAATTATACTGCTGTATGATCTGAATAATACTGTTATATAATCTAAATAATACCGCTATAAAATTTTAATAAAACTACTATATATTCTATATACTAGTAGTACAGTTATACAAACCAAATAATACATCTAAATAATACTGTTATGCAATCTAAATAACACTGCTATATAATCAAAATATTACTGCTATACATTGTAAACAATGCTGCAATACAATCTAAATAATGTGGTTATATAAACTAAATATTATTGCTTTCTAATCTTAATAATAATGCTATACAATGTAAATGATGCTACTTCACAATCTAAACACAAATGCGATAAAGCTTAGCTTGACATTTAATGCATTAACATACTCTTAGCATAGTGCAAACACAATCCATCAGCAGCACACTACTAGCACTAAAAAACAATCAAAAAGAGCATAGGAATTTTTGGAAAAGCATTTCTGTTACTCTGAAAATGTAAGGTTCTTAGTGTACATTTTTTAGCAAAACTGTAATAAGCCCATCTGCCAATCGACAAAGCGACCTCAATACAGGTGGGAACCTACGCTATGCATTACCTCTCTTGGTGCCTGTTCAGACCTCCACATTTCAGGGAGAGTAGATTCCAGCGCACACTTTTTATCATAATTGTGAGGGCCCGTCCACCAACGGCAAGGAGGCCTCAAATCAGATGGGGATCTACTCTAAGAGCCACATGTATGAAAACTGTCTAGGTCTAAAACTCACTTTGTTGCCCATAGCAACCAATTAGAGCGTCCCTCTCATTTTTCCAGAGCACTATATGAAATTAAAGGGGCTCTCTGATTGGTTGCTATGGGCAGCAAAGTGAGTTTTAGACCTAGACAGTTTTCATACATGTGGCCCTAAATATCACCTCTCTTGTGCCTTTCCAGGCCTCTATGCTTTTCAGGGTATGAAGGACCCAACTAAAAAAAATTGCAAGATAAATACTGTAAGCACACACTGATATGGCTGCAATACAAATGCAAACACACAAAAAAAGACAGCAGCACTTTATTAATTTTTTTTTGGAGCCAGATTAGGTCTGAGGAGCAATGACTTGACTGAAACCTCCTTCCCCTTTGCTTTCCAGCCCCTTTCTGATGAAATTGTAGCCCACTGCGTTGTACTTGATACCATCCAGCAGTAGGATATAGTTTGTGGCAGTGACCAAAACATCCTTATGCTAACTGGTGTCAGAAACTAGTTTTCAGTGTAGCCTAAAGCTGATGAGTAGCAGGGAATGAGGAGCAGAGAAGCATGAGGAGTTAAATGAAAATTTTAATCTAAGGTCTAAAATTATTTTATTTTGTTTGGGGCCTACATGAGTAGGTCTGAGGTCTAATTAACTTGTCTGTTTTGGGACGGATTAATTTTTGTCTTAAGTCTAAGGTATAAATTAATTTTGATGGGCTGGTTTGGTGTCTGAAATATTGACTTAGGTCAGAATTAATTAGATGTTTGGATTACGAGTTTATTTACTGTAGTTGCCCAGTCTTTGGTTTGATCAAATCTGAAGCCTGGTCTAGGGTCTGAATTAATTTATTTGAGGTCTTATTCATTTTGGGGTCTGGTCTGTGGTCTTAAAGGGGTTGTCTCATCTCAAAGTTTCATAGGATGCATGAATGAAATAATGCTTGGCTTTGTCACTTCCTGGTCAAGCTGTCTGTAATTAGCATATGAGCTCCATGTATTCAGATTTCTCTATTTATTGGTCTAGATTAAACAAATTACCTTATCTGAGGTCCAAAGAAGCTTCTGAGCTAATGTAAACAGTAGAGTAATTACTCTCTTTGTCTGAAAGATCAGATAACACACAAGCTTTCACACTGCTGGCCATGACCTGTGTGATGACTAGTGTTGAGCGATTACGTTGGCTATCGACATCGGGCAATAGTCGATAGTCGGCCACCATCGATAAGGTTTTTCGATAGTCAATAGTCGATCATCTCCGATGACCATTAAAGTCTATGGGAGAGCAACAACACCTTCATTCTTACATCCAAACAGGGCTGGAGAAGCTGGGAATTTAATAGCCACAACAGTCAAATGGATTTCCTGCTACATCTTAGGCAACACTTAGGCTATTTAAAAACCACAGAAAAAAAGTCCAAAACCATTCACTATCCCTGTTTGTACCCCAGCATGACCCTTAACCTGCATCACCCACAAATTAAAAAGGGCCAGAAAGGGAGTATTATTTGAACCATCATTTTACTTGAACTGGACATTGAATATCCCTGTCCTGGAACGCAGCATGACCCTAAAAACCTGCATGACCCACAGATTAAAAAGTGCCGGAAGAAAGTAGTCTTTCAACCACCATTTTAGTTTCACTGGACATTGACTAGAACTGTCCTGAGACGATTTGACCATTTAAAACCCGTTGACCCCAGATTAAAAAGTGCCGGAAAAAGGAGTCTTTCAACCACCATTTTAGTTGAACTGGACATTTACAAAACCCCGTCCTGGACCGCAGCATGACCCCTTAAACCTGTCTGACCCACAGATTAAAAAGTGCCGGAAAAGGAGTCTTTCAACCACCATTTTAGTTGAACTGGACATTGACTTACCTGTCCTGTGCCACGCATGACCCCGGGGCGGAGTTACAGTGGGTGTGGTGAGAGCCCCGGCTGGCGTCTGTCATCTATTAACACGCAAGTTAAATGCCCTGATGACGCAGCAACGGAAAAACTGTCGGGCTGAAGCGTAGTGCGGAAGCGGAAGTGTGAGAACTCCAGCCTTCCTCAGTAGACAGTCAAGACGTGGGTAGCTCTTGCCCCTCCGTATGAGTGCGGACCAATTTGAGGGTTCACTTGGAAATACTGGTGGTTAACGCTCCTGTTACACCCGGTGCCTTTTTCTTGGCATTCTTTTTCTCATTTTACTCAACGTGCTGGGGGAAATGGTCTCTGTACTTTGTTCTTGTCCATGCTCCCCTACTCATGTCCTTGAATAACTACATCTGGTCAAGTTTTCCTGTACCCCCCTTGTACAATTCAGGGAATTTTTGTTAACAGCTATTTGTACATGCAAGTTTTTTAGTAGTTTAATTCTAGAAAACACATTTTTAAAATAGGATGGGAATCCCACCATGTCTTTGTTTCTCTTTTTTTTAATTATATTAAATGGGTTGTCTCAATACAGGGGAATTTATAGCTTGTTAAAGATCTTGCAAAAAACAAGTCATTTTGCAATATGTGTCCATTAACAGTGTCCTAACTATTCCTGTTTCTGACAGCACCATCACCCTTGAGCCACTCTTGATAATTGTGAAGAAAAAAATGTCTGTTAGAAACAACATTTTTATAATAAGACCCGTAGTATAGCTGCATGTCACAGCAAAAAAGCCCCCAAAAATTCAAAACATGACCCATGAGCCACTTTGGACAATTGTGAAGAACAAATGTTGTTAGAAACAACATTTTTTTTTTTAAAGGACCTGTAGTATAGCTGCATGTCACAGCAAAATTGCCCCCAAAATTCAAAACATGACCATGAGCCACTTTGGACAATTGTGAAGAACAAATGTCTATTAGAAACAGGCATTTTTTAGAATAGGACCCGTAGTATTGCTGGGATTTCAAAGCAGCATGACCAAAAAATTATAAATATACTTCTCAGCCACTGTTTTAAAAAATTTTTGAGGGAGAAATGCCACTTAAAAGCCACATTTCTGTTCCAAAGGAACATAATTATTGTTGTATCTCACAGCAACATGACCCCAAAAAATTATAAACATGACTTCTCAGCCACTGTTAAAAATTGTGAGGCAAACATGACCCCAAAACCATTGACAATGCGAAAAAATTCTAAAGATGAAGTGAGTAAATGGAATATGGTTTTGTCATGAAACCTTGCTGTCTTTTAAGTCTCCTCACAGCAATTTTTTAACCAGCAAAATTTGAATGTTGGGAAAATGAGAATAAAAAATTGCAGTATTCAAAATAAGTGCAAAAAAAACACGCATCTGTAATGTATTGGGAAAATAAAGGTATTTTTGGCACCTATCAATTCACCTGTGGTGACTAAAAAATTGCTGTATTCAAATTTAACTGCAAAGTAGATCTATCAACAAAGTGGCCTGCGCCAAAGTGAAAAAAACACGTATTGAAATGTATTCGGAAATAAAAGGTATTTTTTTGGGACCTATCAATTCACCTGTGGTGACTAAAAAATTGCAGTATTCACATTTTTAAATGCAAGGTGCCTCAATGAACAAAGCTGTAGTGCCCAAAGTGAAAAAAAAACGTATCTGTAATGTATTCGGATAATAAAAGGTATTTTTTGGCACCTATCAATTCACCTGTGGTAACTACACAATTGCTGGATTCAAATTTAACTGCAAGGTGGCTCTATCAACAAATCTGGACTGGGCAAAAGTGCAAAAAACACGTATCTGAAATGTATTCGGATAATAAAAGGTATTTTTGGCACCTATCAATTCACCTGTGGTGACTAAAAAATTGCAGTATTCACATTTAAGTGCAAGGTGCCTCAATGAACAAAGCTGTAGTGCACCAAAGTCAAAAAAACACGTATCTGTAATGTATTCGGATAATAAAAGGTATTTTTTGGCACCTATCAATTCACCTGTGGTAACTACACAATTGCTGGATTCAAATTTAACTGCAAGTGGCTCTATCAACAAATCTGGACTGGGCAAAAGTGCAAAAAACACGTATCTGTAATGTATTCGGATAATAAAAGGTATTTTTGGCACCTATCAATTCACCTGTGGTGACTACAAAATTGCTGTATTCAAATTTAACTGCAAAGTAGATCTATCAACAAAGCTGGCCTGCGCCAAAGTGAAAAAACACGTATCTGAAATGTATTCGGATAATAAAAGGTATTTTTTGGCACCTATCAATTCACCTGTGGTGACTAAAAATTGCAGTATTCACATTTAAGTGCAAGGTGCCTCAATGAACAAAGCTGTAGTGCGCCAAAGTGAAAAAACACGTATCTGAAATGTATTCGGATAATAAAAGGTATTTTTTTGGCACCTATCAATTCACCTGTGGTGACTACAAAATTGCAGTATTCACATTTAAGTGCAAGGTGCCTCAATGAACAAAGCTGTAGTGCGCCAAAGTCAAAAAACACGTATCTGAAATTTATTCGGATATTACAAGGTATTTTTGGCACCTATCAACCTGTGCTGACTTGCTGGATTCTAATTTAAGTACAAGGTGGATATATCAACAATGGTGGAATGGGCAAAATTGAAAATGAACACCTATCTGAAATGTATACTGATAATAAAAGTGGAGTTTTGCACCTAACAAAGAGACCTGCAGTTACTAGAAAAGATATGTATCCTATAAGTTCAGGCTGCCCAATATCCAGGAAATATTTCAATAGAAAACTGTTAATAATAAAGCTATTGCAATGTCTACACTAAGTCTTGGTGAACTTTATCCAGTATTCTTTATAGAGCTTGTCTGTGTTCGCCCGCGGGGGCCCCCCCTCTGCTCCCCCCCCCGTGACTTTACAGCGGTAGATGCTCCTTTAAAATTCTCTACCTAACTATATAAAATCTTCCAATCTCTAATCTATCTAAATTGTAAGGATCACAGCTAATAGTAGAGGTTTCCTGTGAAGAATTATAATAATTTCACTGAGCTGTTTGGACACAAGCAGAGCGCACGTCCTTCTGCTCTGAGACGCGAGAGACACTGAGGCTGAACAGGAAACGCTGTTCTATGTAAAACGAGGTGATGTGATTTTTCCAGCCAATCACAACCATACACATCCCAGTCATGATGTCGCATACACATCTCACCCTGCTCTATTCTGTAATCTGATTTGCTGGCCGCCAAAATTACAGGAAGCGCTGAAAATGGCGCGATATTAATAGATGATGCACAGATTTTAACCTAAATTATTGTATGATCTAAAAAATCCGATCACCATAAAAACTGTGCCGATTTCAACTTTGTCGATAATAATCGCTCAACACTAGTGATGACATTACTCCTTGCTATCAGATAGAACAAACAGCAGTGGAGAAGGAGTACACAGGTCAGTCACTTGGGAAACCTGAGAGCCCTCAGAAGGTGATAAAATCATTTGTAGCTTCTTAATAAAAAAAGCAATATATTTGGAAAACGTCTTCATTTAATGTTCCCTACATTTTGAAAGCTATTCTTTGTAGTGAGACAACCCCTTTAATTCTTTTAAGGGATCCAACCTTGGGTCTGATAAATTTTGGGTTCTCATATTGCATCTGATTTCAATTATGAATTTCATCAGGTACCAGGGCTCGACACGATGGCTAGGCGAAGGTAGGTGGCTGTCCAGCGCACTACTTCATTCCAGAAATAAAAAAGGGCGCATGGAGGTATGGAATGAGCTGAATTTTCCATATGGGGAGGGGGCTATGTCCCTTATTTGCCCAGAGCACCAGAATACTTTGTCTCTGAATTAATTTAGGGACCTGTACTTGGAACTAAATTTATTTTGTAGTGTAAATTTACTAAGGGGTCTGGTTTTGGCAAAAAAAAAAAAAAAAACACAATGGGCTACATGTATGAAAACTGTCTAGGTCTAAGACTTTCTTTGTGGCCCATAGCAACCAATCAGGGTTCCCCTTTCATTTTTTCAGTGCACTATCTGAAATGAAAGGGGCGCTCTGATTGTTTGCTATGGGCAACAAGAAAAGTCTTAGACCAAGACAGTTTTCATACATGTCCCCCAATGTGTACAACTCACCTTTGAATCAGTAAAAAAACCCTGAAGCCAGAGTGTTGTCTTTTTCCAAATGCACTGACATAACCCAGGACCAGGGTAGCTGAAAGGAATCCAAAAATAACAACATGGTGTTCAGAAAAAAGGGGAAAAAAAAAGAAAAGAAAATGAAACAAAAAATGTTAATTCATTAGAAATTTCATGGGAAGTTCCATGTCCTACGTGTTTCAGACCACGTAAGGTCCTTAATCGTGGCAGGGGTCTTATTTCATCCATAGGTCTGGCCTGGAGTAAGAATCAATTTTGAGGTTTGGACCTGGATTGACGATGCAATGATACTGTCAAAAATTAAATACATTTCCATAGAACATTGCTGTAGTTTCAGAACGTTTTGGCTGCCAATCCAGTGATACTATAAAAATATATATATATTTTACATTTTCATGAACTTTGAAAAACTGAATTAATGTGGTATCATGTCTGATGAAATTTAGGTCTGGTATGGGGTCTTATATTCTATAAGGGGTCTGATCTGGGATCTTAATAAGTTAGTACTTGTAGATTGTAGTCTAAATAACATCATGCAATGTCAATCAATTGCTTCTATCACCAACAGAATACTGTCCTGTTTTAAAAGCTTTATGGGGCTAATACTTTCCCTTGGGAGAGCACCATAAAGTGTATGAAGACATACAAGCCACACAAAGATCCATGGGATATATAATATTCAATTAAGCTTTAGGGAAAAGAGTCAACTGTTTTATTGCCACCTGCTGAAGTTGTAAGTGTCCCTTACAGTCCCATACAGTCACATCCTCCAATTAAAAAGCCTTCAAACATGACTGGGGATTTCAATCTTACCGATTTACCGAGCTGTTTGGGGTGACCATAGAGATCTTAGCTCTTTTCCCTAGATTTTTTTAAAATACTGTTTTAACCCCTTCAGGACCCGGCGTTTTTTTTTTGGACACGGTCGTTTTTACCTCCACGCCGTCTTACAGCCATAAATTTTTTATTTTTACACCAAAATAGACACAAGAGGGCTTTTATATTTGCAGGACAAGATTGTACTTTATAATGGTGTTATTCACTATACTATAGAATATACTGGGAAACCGCAAAAAAAATTCCAAGTGGGACAAATTGTGAAAAAAACGTATTTTCGCCATGTTTCTGGGTTATTTGCTTTACGGCGTTCAATCTTCGGTAAATATAATGTGTTATCTGTATTCTACAGGTTGTTATGCATCCGGCAATACCAAACATGTAGGATTTCCATTATGTTTTGGTACTGTAAAAAAATTCCAAACATTTTCTATTTTTGACATTTGTGCCGCGGCGCCAGTTTGTGCGACCAATAACTTTTTTGTACTAACACCTACGGACGTCAGTGAGGGGGCATTTTTTGCGGGATGAAGTGTACTTTTTATCGCTAGTAGTTTGGAATGCATGCGACTTTTTTGATCATTTTTACTCCATTTTTGAGTGACGTAAAATGACCAAAAAACGCAATTTTGGCGTTTGGAATTTTTTTTCTTCTACGGTGTTCAGCGTATGGGATAAATTATGTTATATTTTTATAGATCGGACTTTTTCCGACACGGAGATACCAAATATGTTTAACTTTTTTATTATTTTAATGATTTTATTTGTAAAATGGGGAAAGGGGGGTGATTTGAACTTTTAATACTTTTTTTTTTGTACTTTAAAACTTTTTTTTTTACTGTAACATTTAGTCCCCTATGGTGCTTGACCACTAGGGGGCGTGATTGTTAATACAACCTAATGCATTGCATAGGCAATGCATTAGGGTGTACAAAGATGGCGGTTTCCCCACTTCCATTCTGCGGACGGAAGTGGAGAAAACCGGCCAGGGTAAGTGACGGGAGCCTTCACAAGGCTCCCCACCACCATGCCCGGTCGTCGGATCGGCGCAGCATAGCTGCGCTGATGCCGATAACCGTAACGATAAGTGCACGGAACCGATCGGCGTTCATTCAGGCGCCGTGGCCATCTTTGCCACGGTGTCTGATGGGTTAAACAGCGCCAGCGTGCGACCACCGACCCGGCGCTGTTTACTGCCCCGGGTGTTTAGCTTCGATATCCGCTAACATCCGCCGTCTATGCGGGGGGTCCGCAGAGCGATCCCTCCTTGCAAAGCCCCTTAGGCGGCCCTGGGACGTACTCATACGCCCAGGGTCGTGAAGGGGTTAAAACAGCATGCACTGATATAACATTACCTTTTTACAAGGCATTGGTGCAGTCTCATCTGTATGAATCACAGTCGAAAGGATGCCGCACACCTTGTGTCGTGAATTCAAGTGGATAATGGGGTGCTTAAGGAAGGATACTGATCCTGTGTAATCTTGTAAGAAACAAATACCTTAGCACACGACCCTTTTCTTATGCAAGAACAAGGGCAATATTTATTTGAACAAAAGTAGATATATCTCCAACAAAGTATTGATTTTAGGCATATAAGCAATCAAAGTAATCCAGACTTTTCACAAATATTTCGGCCAAAAGGCCTTCTTCAGTTATGTCTGGTATGTCTGAAAATAAGAAGATGATATGAATATGTATGCCCAATATATAAGAGGAGATCACTAGAGATGGGCGAATTTCTCGAAAATTCGTGTTCGCTCTCACTTAGCCCGAATTTTCACGACCAAAAATTAACTGTACGGTTCCGAAATTACTATCTTTGACGAAACACGTTAAAAAACAGCAATAGAAACGGTGCTGAAGAACGTTGTGCGCAGATGGAAAAAATATTCGCGTGGCGGGAGCTTGCAGTTTGGTCCGTTCATACAATGTTTTTGTTTAGTATACACGCACTGACTGCCGCCTGTCTTAGAACCGGGCTTCACTATAAAATTCCCCTGGCACTATAAAAGGGCAAAACTGACCAAAAAAACTGAAGCGGGAATTGTTGCCTGATAAAGTCAAGCCATCGTAAAAGCGAAAAACACAAGCTGAGAGCCCGTGGCAACATCAGTTGACAGAGCGGGTAGGTGATTGGCTGCCTGCCACATCAGCATGAGGACATGACAGTGCACAATAACATTCTGGAGGTGGCAAAAACAGGAGTAGTCCACAGAAGTGGCACAAAGACACAGTATGGAGGTCACGGAAGCAGCAGCATGAGGTCAGAGAGTGTCACAATGACATCGAGGTGGAAAAAACAGGAGTAGGCCACAGAGTGGGCCACAATGAACAAGATGGAGGGTGACGAAGCAGGCAGCATGAGGTTCAGACGAGTGGCACAATCACATTCTGGAGGTGTCAAAAACAGGAGTAAGGCCCCAGAGGTGTGCACAATGACAGAGAGTGGAGGTGACGGCTGCCGCAGCATGGTGTCAGAACAGTGGCACAATCACATTCATGGAGGTGGCAAAAACAGGAAGTAGGCCACGAAGTGGCCACAAATGACAGAGAGTGGGAGGTCACGGCAGCAGCAGCATGAGGTCAAGAACAGTGGCACAAATAACATTCTTGAGGTGGCAAAAACAGGAGTAGGCTACAGAGGGCACAATGACAAGATAGGAGTTGACAGGCGGCAGCAGCAATGAGGTCAGAGAGTGGCACAATGACACAGTGTGGAGGTCACGCAGCAGCCACAGCAGCAGCAAGAGGTCAGACAGTGGCACAATTTGACAGAGTGTGGAGGGGGGTGGCCAAAACCAGTCCTGGTAAAGATTGGTTTGGTGGCAGTATGAGAGACTTGTCAGCATATGTGTGCATCAGGCGGGTTGGCCGGCATCCAAAATAGTGGCCTGAGGCAATGTATTTTGGAACCCAGACTCATTTCTCACTGTTTGGGTAAGGCGTCATGGCTGATGTAGGTCTGACGCCCTAAGGCAATGGGTGTTTGGAAATCCTGGCCGATCCACACCTGATTCATCTTGACAAAGTCCGTCGTTCCACATTTCCTTGACAAGGGGGGCTCTCCTTGGGAACGAGGGCCCCCGCCGCACTGAACAACCCGCTCTGATGCACACTACTGGCCGGGCAGGACAGCTTCTCCACTGCAAACTCGGCCAGTTGCCTGCCACACCTAACATCCAGTTTGGCTGCCCATAGTCCAGCGGATCCTTCCTAACGTGTGGGAGGCAGAGTGCTGTCCAAGTAGGCCCACCACCTGTTGGTTCAGGGTCTGCTCCAGGTCCTGCTAGCTGCTGCAGTGCTGCTGCCTGTGACTGCCCTCCTCACTAGGCGGTGAAGGAAGCGCTCATCAGTGACTCCAGACTTTGGTTGCCTGCTATGGAGCTGTACTCGCTCCTACCACCACCACCTTCCCCCAGCAGCCGCGCAATAGTACGTTGAGCGCTGAAGAACCCCCTGTTCAGACCTGTCAGAGGAAGGGACTATTCCGCACATAGGCACACGGCCACTGACTACGGAGGATTTCCCTATAGTATTTGAGTTTGTCCTCCCACCCAATAGCTGGGAGAAAGGCTCCCATTTTTGGATCGGTAGCGAGGGTCCATAGGTGGAGAGCCAGACGTCATCCCTCTGCGGGATGCTGACTATGTCATCTGTCACTATCCAGGCAATCAGCATGCCTGCGGGCCATCGCAACAAGTGACTCCGAGGGCTCCCTGCCTCCATCTCCAAAGTATACCTGCCACGGTGCTTGTCGGGTCATCTGCCTCGTCTTCCTCAACTTCCATCTACCTCCGCCAGCTGCTCCTGCTCCTCCTCTCTTTGTCACCTGGGTAGAAAAATCCACTCATTTCACCAGACAAGCTTCTTGCTCCAAATGTCCACCTCCTCCTCCTCCTCCACCATTTCAAGTCCCCACCGGACTCAATTGGCCGCGAGATGTAGTCGCCACGTCTCCAGTCCCCTGCCCCAAAACTGGTAAATTAATTATTTCAGGCATCTGTTCCAGGAACATGAAGCAGTGGAAATGACGTTAATTCAATCCCATAGTCCTGGCGACTGACAAATAACGGTGGCCTCCTCGAATGTGGCCTCAACAAACAGGCAGGGTGTCACGCATGAACTGCCACTGGCCAGACATCAAGTTACACAGGGGAGTACTCTGTCCACCTTGGATCAATCCAAAAAATCGTTAATTGCCTTTCTCTGTTCATACAGTCGGTCCAACATGTCAGGCTGGAATTCCAACAGGTGGAAACAATGCATATCAGAGTGTGTGTGGGAGGCCGTTTCCTGGCTGCAGCAACACGAGGAGGATGTCCAGGCATTGTAGGATGGATGAAAGTGCATGCAGTAGTTTCCTGGCCATTTTCAGAATCTCTGAAGAATCGGTGAAGACTTCAGAACCTTTTCCACAACCAGATTGAACACCGCGCCATGCAGGGCGTAATGGACCATCCCTCCCTCCGGTGCGCGCGGACACCATGTTCCTTCCCATTGTCTGTTCACCATGGTTCCGATTTGCAGTTGGCTCCGCGGAGAAAGACACCATCTCGAATTCTTTGCTGAGCATGACGGCGGAGCAGTTCCTCCCCTATGTGACTTTTCGTCCTCGCCGAGGCAATCCAGGTGTAGAACTGCCTGACACGCTTGCCCTACACATGTGGTATGATGGAGCAGTACTTGTGGAGGCTGAGATGGTGTTGGTGGTGGAGGAGGAGGAGCGGAACATTGGTGCAGGTGCAAGCAGTTATTGAGACAACGTGGAGGAGAAAGCGGCTCTCCAGTCCAAGTTGTTGGTGTGCCTGGGCTGGGAAGCACATTCACCCAGTGGGCTGTAAAGACAAGTAACTGGCCTGATCGTAGTTACAGCTCCAGACGACCGCGCAGCCGTAGCAGCCTTGGAACAAACCGAGAGCGCGCGAGCCAGTGGACTGGCCCACCTTCTGTCTACATATATATGAATGCTGGTACTTTAGCGCCTTTTTGGAAAAGAAATTACGCTTGGAAAACTCTCCATCTCGTTCGTCACAAGCCATTAGTTCTCTGAATGGTGCAGAGTCCACCATTTGAAAGGGAGGACTGCAGTACCAACAACTTGGACAGAGCACGGTCAAGCGCTGCAACCGTAGGATGGTTGGAGCGCATACTGTTGTCTGCTTTGCAATCTGCCTCGCTGAACGACTGCTGGCGCCATGAGTAGCGAGGCAGGAGCATCTGGACCGGGAGATGATGTCAAAGAGAAACAGCTCCCTCTGCAAGGTGGTGGATCCTTGAACCCTGGTTGAATGGCATGGTGCGTGCCACTGGGCGCTGCTGCTGCTAGTTGGCTGCAGCGGCATGATGGAGAACCACATCTGCGCCACGTTTTTCTCCCCAGGGCCGACCGGATGGTGACTCGCATGTGTTGACCATGGTCCGTGTTGCCAACGTTAGCTTCCCTGGCCACGCTACACTTTCTGCTTACAGATTCTACATATACCCATATCCGGCTCCTCCATTGTCTTAGCAAAGAACTGCCAACATCTACCGCCGAGTATCGATTTTCCTCAATGCTCCGCACTGAGTGACTACTACCGCCGCTGACCTAGCTGAAGACCCCTGTGCTGCTACTTTCTTGGACCTTCGAAGCGTGTTTTTACCCCGTGGCCGCTTGGGCTCCCGACCTCACACTGCTGCTACCCTGCTGACCTCACGCCACACAACCCACCTTGCTGGCTGCGCCGCAGCCTACGCGCTAGCTGACGCCCTCTTTCCTGAAGATGATGAAGCCCTTGCCTTACCCCGGCTCCCAAGTGCGGTCGGCTACATCATCATCTATTTGTGTTTTCATCGTCACTGCTTTCCTCATCACCGGTCCTTGGTATGCAGAAGGACAGACTACCCTACAACCACAAGACCTCCCATGCCTCTCTCCACAGCCTATAACTTTGCCGCCTACTGCAAGAAAGCAGGGGATATTGGCCCCATTTCTTCGCTGCCAAGTAAGCTGCTGACTGCCCTCACTCAAATTGTTCATCCTCGCTATATAAGTGGCGATGAGCCCAGACCAGCATATAAGATACTCTGGCCTGAGGGAACCGGATGGACACGAGGCGGGTTGATGGATGGGTGCAGGGCCGCTGACCCTGCTCCCAGGGCCATGCCAACAAAGGGTTGTGTCTGACGTTTCCCACTTGACTGCTTGGCTGGGTTGTCCAAATGTCATCTGGGAGGGAAGTGGATGACCTAGTCAACCAATCAAGACCCTTTGGTTTGCTAACAGCACACGGCCAGCTAGAATGACAAGCGGCAAGTTGAGGGCCTCAAACGAGTGACCCCTTGCTGCTACGATCCCCTTGCAGTGCTGCGACCTGGGAATAGTTTGTGCCTCTGCCACTCCGCAAGGTGAAGAGCCTGCCACCTCCTCTGTTTGACCATACTGTTTATTCTAAAATGACAGACTCTGTTGAATGAAGATATCTGTATATGATAAATACACACCCTGTATTTTGACTCCAATGAGACCCACGTAAGAAGCTTGAGTAACCCTTGGATATAAATTGCGCTCCACAAATGGGCAGGAAAAATTGACTTGTAATGTGCGTTTTTTAAAAACTCTGTGTATTTTACTAATATAAAAGCACAACAGCTAATTAACCTGCGTATATGAATTATTTGCTACAGAATTTCTTCTATGTGGTAAAAAAACAAAGTTTCTTTTACTGAGGCACAATAGCAGAACAACGCTTAATTTAACCCCTGATGTAAATTGCGCAAAAGAATGAGCAAACCAAAAACTACGGAGCTTTGTAGCGTGTTTACATGGCGTGATTCTCTACGCTACCAACAAGAGAAAAAATTGTAATTAATAGTGTGAGCACGATTTTATCGACAAAGTTGAAATCGGCAAGGTTTGTTATGGTGATCCGAAATTTCCAGATCATTCGATAATTAAGGTTAAATCCTTGCATCATCTATTAAGATCGCGCCTTTTTCGCGCTTCCTTGTAATTTTGGGTGCGGCCAAGCAAATCAGATTACAGAATAGAGCAGGGTGAGATGTGGTCGACGTCATGAAGTGATGTGAATGGTTGCGATTGGCTGGAAAAATCACATGACCCTCGTTCATAGAACAGCGTTTCCTGTTCAGCCTCAGTGTCTCTCAGGTCCCCCGTCTCATAGTGGATAGACCTCTCTTGTCTGCCATGTGGCCAAACAGCTCATCGAAATAGTCTATTTTCTGCACAGAGAAACCTCTACATTAGTTGTGAAGATCCTTCCAATTTAGTTACATAGGGATTATGACAATTTATGTAGTTAGCTAGAGAATTTTTAAAGCAAAGAATCTACCACTGTAAAATTAACGGCGGTGGGAGGCGGCTGGGGGGGGCCCGCGGCAGCGAACACATACAAGCTCTATCTTTAAAAGAACACTGGATAAAGTTCACCAAGACTTAGTGTAGACATTGTAGTGGAATATCTTTATTATTAACATTTTGCTATTTAAATATTTCCTGATATTTTGGGCAAGCCTGAACTTATATTGGATAAACCATCATATCTAGTAATGCAGGTCTCTTTTGTTAGCTGTCACACTCCACTTTTATTATCAGTAACATTTCAGATAGGTGGTTCCAATTTTACCCATAACACCTGTGACTGTTGATATAAACACCATGCACTTAATTACAACCAGCAATCTTGTAGTCACACAGGTGTGTTTGTTGCCAAAAAAAAAAGTGTATCATAACGAAAACATCACAGTTACGTGTTTTTTGACTTTTGCGCACTCAGCACTGTTCATTGACCGCAGCTTCTAACGTAAAGTGCTTAAAACAGCAATTCTATAGGTCACCACATGGTGAATTGAAAGTGCAAAAATACCGTATATTATATCAAAACATAACAGTTGCGTGTTTTTTGACTTTGTGCGCACCCAGCACTGTTCATCTTACGCAGCATCTACGTAAATCTTAAAACAGCAATTCATAATATTCACCACAGTTGAATTGAAAGGTTCAAAAAATACAGTTTAATTATATCAAAACAAAACAGTTACGTGTTTTTTTGATCATTTGCGCACCCAGCACTGTTCATTGACGCACATCTACCGTAACTTAAAACAACGCAATTTCCTATATTCACCACAAGGTAATTGAAAGGTGCAAAAAATACATTTTTATTTATATCAAAACATAACAGTTACGTGTTTTTTGACTTTTGCGCACTCAGCACCTGTTCATTGACGCAGCATCTACGTAAATCTTAAAAACAGCAATTCTATATTCACCACAGGTGAATTGAAAGGTGCAAAAAATACAGTTTATATATCAAAACATAACAGTTACGTGTTTTTTTTTGACTTTTGCGCACCTCACACTGTTCATTGACGCAGCATCTACGTAAATCTTAAAAACAGCAATTCTATATTCTCCCCATTGAATTTGAAAGTGCAAAAAATACAGTTTTTTATAATCAAAAAACATATCATTACTGTGTTTTTTGACTTTTGCGCACTTCAGCACTGTTCATTGACGCAGCATCTACTAAATCTTAAAACAGCAATTCTATACTTCTACACTGGTGAATTGAAAGGTGCAAAAAATACAGTTTATTATATCAAAACATAACAGTTAACGTGTTTTTTTGACTTTTGCGCACTCAGCACTGTTCAATTGACGCAGCATCTACGTAAATCTTAAAACCAGCAATTCTATATCACCACAGGTGAATTGAAAGGTGCACAAAATAACAGTTTATTATATGAGAAAAAACATATAAACAGTTACGTGTTTTTTTGACATTTGCGCACCCAGCACTGTCAATTGGACGCAGCATCACGAAAATCTAAAACAAGCAATTCTAAATTCACCAGCGGTAATTGAAAGGGCAAAAAAATACAGTTTTAATATAATCAAAACATAACAGTACTTGTTTTTTTTGACTTTTGCGCACTCAGAGCACTCTTCATTGAACGCAGCATCTACGTAAATCTTACAACAGCAATCAATATTCACCACAGGTGAAATTGAAAGTCAAAAAAATACATTTATTATTCAAAACCATAAACAGGTTACGTGTTTTTTGACTTTTTGGCACTCAGGTCACTGTTCATTTACGCAGCAACATACTAAATCTTAAAAAACAGCAAATCTATATTCACACCAGGTGAATTGAAAGGTGCAAAAAATACAGGTTTATTATATCAAAACATACATTACGTGTTTTTTTGACTTTGCGGCACTCAAGCACTGTTTCATTGACCAGCATCTACGTAAATCTTAAAACAGCAATTCTATATCACCACAGGTGAATTGAAAGGTGCAAAAAATACCGTTTATATATCAAAACATAACAGTTTACGTGTTTTTGACTTTTGTTTGCGCACTCATCACTGTTCATTGACGCAGCATCCACGTAAATCTTAAAACAGCAATACTATATTCACCCAACAGGTGAATTGAAGGTTGGCAAAAAAATTAGCAGTTTATTATATCAAAACCTCAACAGTTACGTGTTTTTTGACTTTTGCGCACTCAGCACTGTTCATCTGAACCGCAGCAACTACGAAATCATAAAACAGCATTCTATATTTCACCACATGTGAATTGAAAGGTGCCAAAAAATACAGTTATTTATACAAAACATACAGTTTACGTGTTTTTTGACTTTTGGCGCACTCAGCACTGTTCAGTTGACTCAAGCATCCTACGTAAATCCTTAAAACAGCAATTCTATATTCACCACAGGTGAATTGAAAGGTGCAAAAAATACCGTTTATTATATCAAAACCTAACATTTTAAAAAAAAAAAAAACGTGTATTTTGACTTTTGCCACCCAGCACTGTTCATTGCGCAGCATCTACTAAATCTTAAAACAGCAATTCTATATTCACCACAGGTGAAATAGAAAGGTGCAAAAAATACAGTTTATATATCAAAACAATAACAGTTAACATGTTTTTTACTTTTGCCGCACCAGCACTGTTCATTGACGCAGCATCTACGTAAATCTTGAAATAGCAATTCTATAATCACCACAGAGATGAAATGAAAGTGCAAAAAATAACCGTTTATTATACCAAAAGATAAAAACAAATATTTGTTTTTTTGACTTATGCCCAGTCAGAATTTGTTTGATAGACACTCTTGCAGTTAAATTTAGAATCCAGCAAATTTTGTTTTGATTAGAGGATTTGAGAATAGCTGTGATTTGCCGTCTTTTAAAAGAGACTTTTCCAAAACTATTCCCATACCTTCTCAAATTTTTAATATTTCTGAACTTGAGCAAATAGCAGGTTAATGCAGCAAAGAGGGGGTAGCACAATGGAGGTAGAGGTACGAGAGAAGGTGCTCTTCCCAGTGCTTGGCCGACAACACGCATTGCCAGCGGACTCAGTTGCAGGACCTACAGGCCAGTCATCGCTGGTTTCAGGGCCCTGTGAATGCTAAGTAACGAACATCGTCGCAATCTGTCCTTCAGTGGTTAATGCAACCTGCATCAAGCGTCTTACCTCCTCTCCTCGAGTCACGGCCACAAAAGTCGTCAACAGCAACCTCAGCATCCGTCCCACATGAAGCAGCCCCAAAGTCAAATCGTGTAGCCACCACAGGGATAATCCATTGGTCCTGAAGCCCTCTTTGATGACAAAATGCGGTTGGGGTCAGACGTCATTTTAAAAGATCAAGAGGATGATTTATCCTGCTCTGACGCCCAGTTACTGATGCCATCAGAGGAAGGTGAAGGAAGCCGGTCAAGAGGCGAAAAATCCCCGGGCGGGTCGGCAACGCCATGCAGTGCCCCCTTTGCTTGAGCACCGCACTTCTGGCTGCAGAAAGCCAGGACGACCAAGTCACCTGTGTTGAATGATGAGAATGAAGACGACATTGCGGATCCAATCCTGTATTTTCCGCAGAATATTGCTTGCGAGCGCTTCATCAGTGGACAGGAGAAGACGATGGGGTAGTGTCAATAACGGTCCCGCCCACAAAAGGGAGAGGGCGTTCGCAGAATTCCGCTGAATGATTCCGCCAGCCACGTCAGCGCAAAACCCGCTCCTGGCTTATCGCCGTCAAAAAGGTCCAGGACCTCTCAAGCCTGGGCCTTCTTTGATCAAGGCCTCATGATTCACCCAGCATGTCATATGCCGCCTTTTGCCGTAAACGCATAAGGTAGAGGCAAGAACCTTAAGTTGTTAACCACCACCACATGTCTAGTCCCATGCAGCGAATGCCTGAGTTGAAATGGAGGGATACACTTGGCCAACAAAGGCCAGATACCGATCGCCGAGCCTCCAACCACTGTCAAACCCTCTGTCTTCCGCCTCCTTCCTCCTCCGCCCACCACCAATGCGTTCCTCAGCTGCCCATGTCTCTCAGAGTCATATCAGGGATCACCTCCGCTTCAGCTCCACCGTAGCTCCGAGTACCACCAGCACCACCAGAGACCCAAGCCTACTCCTTCCTCCTTCCGCCAGTTTGACTACCTCACAGCCGTACCAGTCGGCCAGTCCTAGCAGCCAGCCTCTGTCTTCCAGGTTTGGAGCAGAAGAAACACCTTTGAAACCCAAACTTCCCAAAGCCAAAAGCCTGAACGTCGGCAATTGCCAGCTTTTGGCCTTGGAAATGTGCCCTTTCTCCGTCCTGGTGGACACAGACTGGGTTCCGCCACGTCCATGGCTCCTTGCTTGCCCCCAATACCAAGCCGACACCAGGCATTTCTTTGCCAGAAAAGCCGTCCCTGCCCTGGCCAGCCCACGGTGTCAACTAAAATTTCAAGCGCGTTGTCTGCATCTGTGTCCGAAAAGTCCATCTTCACCACCGACACATGGACTGAGTAAGCACGGCCAAGCCCTATATCCTCTGTGACAGCTCACTGGGATGAGCTAGAGGTGGATGTCTCTGGGGGTGACGGTGGCTCCAGGCTCGGCGCACGCTCTTCAAAACCGCAGGTGATGGCCATGGCTCTTTCCCTAAGGTTCCCAGGTGGCATCACGTTCCGAGAGAAACAGGCCGTGGTTGAAATTAATCGTGTTTTAGGAGACCGTCCCACACACAGGTCAGAGCTTTGGACGGTCCCTGCAACGAGACCGAGCGCTGGCCTGGGTGAACAAAGGAAAAAACCCCCTTTTTTTTTTTTTTGTGCCAGGCAAGGAGGTGGTGCGAAAACGGGCGAAATCTGCTGGCCGCCCTTATGATCGGGTAGGCCTGGACACATCCCCTTGCCTGCACTATGTCATGAACCTTGTCGTCCAGAATATTCCTAAAGAGCTACCCGTGTCTGGACTGCCTTCTGAAGAAGGCTGCGAGGTCTAGTGTTTCCGCCACTTCCCCCAATCCCGCCGTTCGCCCACCCTGCTTCGTCCGTCCTGTGGCTGCGTTGCAGCTCAGCTCGGCCTCCCCGTCAACCGTCTCATGTTGACGTGGCAACAGCAGGCATTTCCACCCCTCCACATCTCCAGCGATATGTGGGAGAGCAAGCGCAATGCCATACGTCATACGAAGAGACACATTCCTTACAAGCAGCGGTACTCGACCTCGGGGTGGTTGAACAAACCGAAGAGGAGGCATGTGAAAGAGCTCTGGCACCACCTTGCCAGTATTGAAGAAGCCAACCAAAATGGTCAGTGCGGACAATGCCCTTGTCAGCATGAGCATTGTGGTGATCTTAGTTCTGGAACGATCGTTGGACACTCTGAACAACAGGTCCCCGCCAGCGACGGAGGAGGAGAACGGACACAGATGCGGACACGGAGCCTTTCCTCTTCCATCAAAACCACAGGCCACGAACAGTTCACACTTTTCCATCGGTCTCATTAGGCAGTGGATTCGGGTCCAGAGCTAGTGCAAGGTGGCGCATCAGCTCTCAGGGTGCTCATCTCAGGCAAGTCAGAGGCTGTGTGTTGAAGCTGTGCCTGGAGGCAAGCGTAGGAGGAGGATGAGAGGAGGGAGGAGGTATACTAGACACCGATTGTTACCGAACTCCCTGCATGGAAAGAGGTTGGCGCAAATTTGAGGCGGAGGAGGAAGATAGGAAGATCAGTTTGCTAGTGCCCCTCGCCCCAGAGGCTTGGGAAATCAAGCCTCCATCTCTCACAATAGTGCTTGGATGCTGCCATTATCTCTACCAACATGATCCTCGCATTAAGGCCATCAAAATGAACAACATTTACTGGGTTGGCCACCCTCCTGGATCCCGGTACAAAAAACAAAAAATCAGCATACTCTTTCCTTCACCCACCAAAAAGAGAGTAAAATCGCAGGAAATGGAGACCTTGCTGATTGATCAACTGTAGACATGCTGTTTCGTCTGCTTCTTCTCGTCCCCCAAATGTCACGGTGGAACAACATCAGCGACGTGACAGCAGTAGAGTGCAAAGTAGGCGTAGCGGCAGCAGCAGGCAAGGTGAGCATAAGCCTAATTGGTGACCTCGTTGGCAATCTATTGATTACCGTACGCTTACCCACCTCAACCAACGAGATGCAATGCAGGCACACATCCAACACACAAGATCAGCTAAGATCATGGTGCACGACATCTGCGTCCTCAACAACCGATGTTTTTTGCATGTGTTCCGGACCCAATAGACTTCTGGGTAACCAAAATGGACTGAATGGCCCGAGCTGGCTCGTCAGCGCCATAGAGGTGTTTGTCCTGTCCCAGCCAGCCACGTATAGTCTGAGGCGGCACCTTCAGCACAGCTGGAGGAGCCTTACAGACAAACGCATCCGCTTTCCACAGATAAATGTGGATCGTTTGACTTTCATCAGATGAATCATGCATGGATCTCTGATGATTTTGTGCCCCAATTGCCGAGGTCACCGATTAGTTGCCAGTCTACTTCACATTCCTTTTCAAACAGAAATGGTCCTCTTGAAAACTTTTTTTTTTAAAATGATCATTTCTTACTGCAATTTTTATTCTCTTTTCCAACAGTTCTTTTGCTGGTTGTTGCGTGAGGAGACTGTAAAAGACGCAAGGTTTCATGACAACACCGTATTCCCATTTACTCACTTTATCTTAGAAAGTTTTCGCATTGTCAAAGGTTTTTGAGGTCATGTTGCTGTGAGATACAGCAATAATATCGGTCCCTTTGGAACAGAAATGTGGCTTCTAAGTGTGCATTTCTCCCTCAACAATTTTTATTAGTGGCTGAGAGGTTCATATTTTATATTTTTTTGGGGTCATGTAGCTGTGAGATACCAGCAATAATCAGGTCCTTTGTAACAGAAATTTGGCTTCTAAGTGGCATTTCCTCCCTCACAACCATTTTTAACATGCTGAGAAGTCATTTTTTTATAATTTTTTGGGTCCATGCTGCTTTGAAATGCAGCAATACTACAGGTCCTATTAATAAAAAAATTTTTGTTTCCTAACCAGACATTTGTTCTCACAATTGAACCAAGTGGCTCAAGTGTCATGCTTTGAATTTTGGGGGCATTTTGCTGTGACATGCACCTATACTACAGTCCTATTCTAAAAAATGTTGTTTCTAACAGAATTTTGTTCTTCAACAATTTGACCAAAGTGGCTCAAGGGTCCATGCTTTGAAATTTTTGGGGGCATTTTGCTGTGACATGCAGCTATACTACAGTAATAATCTAAAAATGTTGTTTTCTAACAGACTTGTTCTTCAGTTATATATATCAATTGTCAAGAGTGGCTCAAGGGTGATGGTTGCTGTTTCAGAAACAGGAATAGGTAGACACTGTTAATGGACACATATTGCAAAATGACTTGTTTTTTGC
This sequence comes from Phyllomedusa bahiana, assembly GCA_025379985.1. Taxonomy (NCBI): domain Eukaryota; kingdom Metazoa; phylum Chordata; class Amphibia; order Anura; family Hylidae; genus Phyllomedusa; species Phyllomedusa bahiana. The sequence continues at coordinate 14,082 of JAODAL010022117.1, read as the reverse complement.
AAGATCTTTTAACATAGCATATCAATCCCTGTATTGAGACAACCCATTTAATACAATGAAAAAAAGAGAAACAAAGACATGGTGGGTTCCATCCTATTTTAAAAATGTGTTTTCTAGAATTAAAGTACTAAAAAACTTGCATGTACAAAATAGCTGTTAAAAAAATTCCTCTGAATTATACAAGGAGGTACAAGGAAAACTTGACCAATGTAGGTTATTCAGAGGACATGAGTATAGGAGCACGGACAGAGACAAAGTACAGAGACCATTTCCTCCACACGTTGAGTAAAATGAGAAAAAGAATGCCAAGATAAAGGGCACCTGGGTGTACAGAGCGTTAACCACCAGTATTTCCAAGTGAAGCTCAATTGGTCCACACTCATACGGAGGGCAAGCGCTACCCAGGTATTGACTGTGTATAGAGGAAGGCTGAGTTCTCACACTTCCGCTTCCGCACTCTGCTTCACACGACAGTTTTCGTTGCTGCGTCATCGAGGCATTTTAACCTTCTGATTAATAGATGACGAACCGCCAGCCTGGGCTTTCACCCACACACTGTAACTCCGGCCTGGGTCTAGCTGTGCCAGGACAGTATAGTCCAATGTCCAGTGAAACTAAAATGGTGGTTGAAAAGACACCTTTTTTTTCCTCCGCACTTTTTTTAAAGTGGGGTCATGCAGGTGTTGGGGCTCATGCTGTGCCCAGGAAAGTATCATTCAATGTCCAGTGAAACTAAAATGTGTTGAAAAGACCCTATTTCCGGCACTTTTTAATGTGGGGGTCATGCAGGTTTGGGGCTCATGCTGTGGCCCAGGACGGTATAGACAATGTTCCCTGTTAAACAAAAATGGTGGTTGAAAGACTCTCTTTTTTCCGGCACTTTTTAAGGTGGGGTCATATGCAGGTTTGAGGCTCATGCTGTGGCCCAAGACAGTATAGTCCCAATGTCCAAGAAACTAAAATGGTGGTTGAAAGACTCCTTTTTCCGGCACTTTTTAAATGTGTGGTCATGCAGGTTTGGCTCATCTGTGGCCCAGGACAGGTTATAGTCAATGGTCCTTGAAACCTAAAATGTTGGTTGAAAGACTCCTTTTTCCGGCACTTTTTAATGTGTCATGCAGGTTTTTGGGGGCTCATGCTGTGAGCCCAGGACAGGTATAGTCAATGTCCAGTGAAACTAAAAATGTGGGTGGAAGACACCTTTTTTCCGCACTTTTTAATGTGGGGTCATGCAGGTTTGGGGCTCAACTGTTCCAGGTACAGGGATATTCAATGTCCAGTTCAAAGTAATCAAGAATGTTTCAAATCATACTGCCTCTTGGCACTTTATAATTGTGGTGATTCAGTATAATGTCAGGCAGTGGTACAAGACAGGGATAGTAAATGGTCAGTGACATTTTTCTGTGACTTTTATAACCTAAGTGTGTTGCCTAAGATTAGCATGTATCTCATTTGGATCTGTTTGATGTTCCATTTCAGCTTCACAGCTTTTTGGGTGTAATAATTGAAGGGGTTGTTGCTCACCCTAGACTTATAATTTCAATCAGCGCATAAACGACGCTCACTATTCTGAAAAACCTTATCGATTAAGCGGCAGACTATCGAGCTATCGATCGATCTCGATAGCCCCACAACGCAATCGCTCACACTATTGTATGTGGTACCCACAATTTATCCTAGGCAGCAAGGCCCGCTGTCTAGGGTTATATTGGATTCTGATCTGACCTTCTTCCCCATATATCCAATCCCTTGCCCGCTCTGTCCACCATGCCCACTCAATGAATACTCCAAAAACCGTCCATTTCTCATGTGAAAACAACTCGAAACTTCATACTGCTCTTATTCTTTGTTGTGCACGTCTGATTACTGCAACTCCTTGCGTTATCGTCTCCCTCTCTGCAAACTCTCACCCTCCTCCATCTGTCCTGAATGCAGCAGCCAGCTTTTCTTCTCATTCCATCCGCTATACTGAATGCCTCTACCCTTGTCAGTCACTGCACTGGTTTGCCCATCATACAGCATACAGTATAAACTCAGCCACATCTCACCCATAAAGCTCTCACAGCGCTGCTCGCCTCCCTCACATCTCCCTATCTCTGTCCTACGCCCTAACCCGAGCCCAGTCCCTCTGCTGATGATGATCAGACTACATTCCTCAATCATCCGAACCACCCATGCCCGCCTACAAGATTTCACACGTGCGGCATCCAAATCTCTGGAAATATGCTAAGCCCGCGGCGATCAGGCACGTTCACAACCCCTGACAGTTTTTAAGAGGCCCTGAAAATCACATCTTCCGTCTGGCCCACCAAGATCCCTAACTGCTATCACACACATCTGTCACTACCCCTGCACTGTGCACTTCACAGCACTACTTATCTGTTAAATAGATGTACATCTGGTGGCAGTTCAGCCATTTCATGTTAAACCAACACCCCCTATTTATAAACATGGCTGACCATTGTAAAACCTTGTGCACTTCTTACCGTATGATTCACCCAAACACCCTAAAAGATTGTAAGCTCTCTCACGAATCAGGGCCCTCACATCTTTTGTCTCAATTGGTAAATGTACTTTTAATGTGTAATAAATGTATTTTTAACCCTTAAATTTTTTTAAAGTGCTGCAAAAATATTTTAGCGCTATTAAAAAAAATTTTATTTTTAAATTTTTAAATTGACTGAAAGGGAAAATGGGCCAGGGATGGAGGGTCCCCGGTCGTTACAATTTCTTTTCATCCCCATACTTTTTGAAATCTCAGCATTATCTCTCACACTTCAGAGACAAGCTATATCAAAAGCTTAGTAGAAACCACAAGAGTACTGTAAGTCCAGGTCTAAGCTTGTACAGCCTTCTGCATTATATAGATGATGCAGAAGGGAGTACCAAGATGAGGCAGGAAGTCATAGGAACCCTAACTTGGCAGTTATGGAAGCTTTCATTAGGCTTCTAGCTGAAATGGCAAACGATCGCCACCAAACAATCTCATTCTTTCAGACACCACGGGCACAATTGCCATGGCGTCTAAAAGGTTAAACAGCAGGGATCGCAGCTGGCTCCGTTCCCTGCTGTTTGTGGTGGGTGTCAGCTGTAGTTACAGCAGAATCAGGGTTAGCCCACTTCACAGCTCCTTACTGGCACCATAAAATACTCATACATCATGTGTTGATAAAGGGTTAAAAAATAGAAAAAAGTTTTTTCATTTTTTTTAAAGTACTAAAACATAACGAAAATTCTACAAATTTAAAAACATTAGAATTGTATTGACCTGCAGAACATAGATAACATGTCATTTATACCAAAGAGTTAACATAAAAACAAAACCCCCCCCAAAAATGGGACAATTGCATTGTTTCCCATTTCACCCCACAAAAAAACTTTATGGGAGTTTTGCAGTACGATATATGGTGCGGTCAGTGACACAATTAAAAAGTACACCTTGCCATGCAAAAAACAAGCCCTCATATGTCTATGTAGACACAAAAAAAATTAAAGTATATGGCTCTTCGAAAGTGGGAAGAAAAATGGAAACCAACACTCCAAAAATAGCTGTAGGGGTTAATTAATCAGTATAATAAAAAGATATACTTTATTGAGTGTTAAGTAACATTGACTATGAGCACCAGTCATAATATACCACTGTATAAGTGAATGAATAAAGTAATACCAGATGAGTGACAGGTAAAGAGAATATTATTAATGATCGTGTGATAATGGCAGCTCTAAAGGGGTGTGATATATTAGGCAATAAACAATAAATATGCAAATGTAGGAATCAGAGCAACTTTCAAGGTTAAATTATGACTGCTGGGTATTCGAGTTAGAGCATCTCCAAAACTGAGGTCTTGTGGGATGTACATGGTATGCAGCGCTTAGTACTCACCTAAAAAGTAGTGAACTGGCAAGGTAACCAGGGTTCATTGATGTATGTTGGTAGCAAATGCTAATCCATCTGGTCCAAAATTCACAGTAAAGCTACTGGAGCTCAAACCGCTGGAAAAGTTAATGCTGGCTATGATAGAAAGGGTGCATGTACATAACTCTTGTACAATTTAACAGAATTAGAATGGTATAAACCAACAAACCTGTAAACAGTTAGCTGTCAGGAATAAAAGCCCGCCCCGCCGGCCCACTCGAAGGTCGACGCCTGACTTGGGGTGTAATCGTGATGTTGCGCTGCCCCCTTGGGGTGCACCAGGTCAAACCAGATTATACTGTGTTTCCACTGTTAACCCTGTCCAATACGGGCCCAGGGAAGAACAGGGAGGGACGAGAGGAACACACTGCTCGTCCGAATCCTGATACGGCTGCCACCTAGTTTCTACGTTTAGTTATAAGGACCGGTCGTTACCGACTTATAACAAAGGCCAAAAACCAGCCCTGGGGGGTAGCTTATATACTATAGACCGATGTACTTGGTGTTTGTGGCCACTGATCAAGACAGACAGATTTAAGTTTATAGTTTTAATTAGCCTCGGTGGGACACTAGAAGGTATTATGTACAGATGATAATATCTAGCAGGGTATTGAGTCAGAGGTGCAAATATTAAGTATGGGGTTACAGACAAAGGCAGTAGAATGTGTCCAGTTACTTTGGTGCTCGCCAACATGAGGGGCTTAGTGGCATGGCTTCTGCGTGTGGATGCTCCTGGAAATGCTCTTAAGTTCCACCTCCATGGATCAACAGTTGGCACACCGGGCCCTGCTTATATCTGTGACGGGGACAGCCCACGTCGGCAGCAGTCATGATGTTTCTGATAGAAACACAAAAATGGACCATACGCGGCGGGGCATTGACACAGAAAAAGAGCGTTAAGCACATCAAGAACCGGCTGGACCTTACACTTCGCCAAGTATCAGACACCCTTATCCTTTGGACTCCCTAGGGTCCAGTCTGGATTTCTTGGTACACATGCCTCATGTATGCATGGGAGTGGTGGCTATGTGTGCGGGGGCGTTCCATATTTTAAATATTGAACTCGCCATGGTCCAAGTTATGTACGGATCGCCTATAAAGCTATTTGAAATATCGGAGACCCTGGCGGCGGGGTTGGATTAATTCAGTCTTTTGAAGCTTGGGGGTTTGATGGCAGCATGTGTTCGGGGCTATTTAATGGAATGACGGGTTCTTTTGAGGTGTCCACATCTCCTGATGTGCGAACTTCCTATAGAAGAGCATTTACAATGGGTCTTGGCTGTGCTGATAACGTGTAAATTGAGCTTTCCTGGGGGCCATCTGTGAGATCTGACCTAGATACGAAATTGGAGTGAATGTTCCTACAGTAGCATGCTTGTTTCCATGATGAAAGTGGAAGCAAATACGGGTGTTGGGGGTTGGGCTTCTTCCTGTTCCCGGTATGTACATTTTCTTCACTTTTAACGTGTAGTTCCGTATTAACGTGTATTCTTATTTTTCGGCATAGAGATGATAAATACCCGGGCTCCACCAACCAAAGTTCCTCAGGACAGAAGAGCAGTACACCACTGCACAATGTGCGTTACCAGGATTTACAACCAGGGTGCGACTTTTAAAATTAATTAGAATCACGTCCCTTTTTAAAGCTGTACTGGTATGTACAGCTCCCATTAAAGCTCAAATTTAAAAGCCACAGCTGATCGCTGCACCTCGCCCTCTCCGAGCAGCTCAGGAAAACCTCCAATCTCGCAGACCAGCAGACTCCGGCAGCGAGTTGTAGGAAGAAGGACCACTGTAACACGAGTGAAAGTAGGAGTTCCCGTGGCGCTTTCAGGGGCAAAAACAATTCAAATGGTTTTTTCCCTGGAATGCGCCACGGGAACTCTAATTTCCACTCTGTGTTACGAGTGTCCTTCTGTCCTGTTATTTATCGGCATATAGCACTTTACACTGTAAGGGTATGTTCACTCGGCGTGTTGAGTCCATGTGAACTAATGTTTTTAATGACCGTGTATGAATACGGTCTATCGGACCCTAAACGGACCCAAATCACATATCTAATATGTGCCAGTGTGATTTACATTGCTTTTCACTGTTGATGACACGCATCGTGTCGTTCACACGGGAGTGGTCGCGAGGCGTGTTTCGTTGCGTACTTTCGATCCGTCTTGTGTATCCGTTCAAAGATTTGACATGTCAATCTTGATCTGATTAGAGCAGCAGGAAGCCCTTATTATTCGTTGTGGGAAAAACTATTGTTTAGGACAAGTGTCATAAAGATGTTCAGTTCTTTTGTGTGCTTTATTCTAGTCATTTTTTGTTATAGAATCAATCAGAAAAATACTTTTGCTACTTTGTATTAGGTGTTGTTATGATAGAAAGGTGGTCAGAACATCTCTTTTACAGTATATAGGGGTTCTTAGCTGCAATGGATCAAAGTGTAATGCTGACCCATCTGAACATACACCTACAATGGGCACACGAGCATTTTAGAACTAGACCCTGGGAGCAATAAAGAAGCTGATCTGGTTCTGCATGAATTACTTTGATCCCTCATTTCTATTGTGATTGCACCAGGAAAGTGTCACCAAACAGAGTGGTGCATTTTTGGTGCAGTATGCCATGAAGCACATTACTATGGGGCGTCAGACAATTTTTTGCATATTGCTCAACATGGGGTGTTGTCTTACGTAAAAAGTGGGCATGGCTTTTGTGAAAGTTGTGTGGGCCCCAATGTAACATGTTGTTCCAAAAATGCCACCAAAAATTTCTGGTATACAAAGCCGAAAAAAACTGGTTATAAAGTTGAAAAGTCTATGCAGCACTAATTTATCAATCAGCATAAATCTGGTTGCATTTTTAGACTGTTCAAGTTTAAAGCTGTTTTAATCTTTTAGGCTATGTTCACACAGCATATTTGCGGGGCGTACCCATTGCGCGTTATTGTGCTGCATACACCCGCAAGTTACACCCGCAAAATCATAGAACTCAATAAGTATTTCACGGTGTGAACTGAACGGCGGGAAAGAAAAGAGGTGTGCGAAGTGACATATACTTCTTTTCCAGGGCTTAGGTTGCTGGGGAAAGCAAAAGTGGTGAGGTACGGGCAGTGCGTAATTCTTAAGTATCAGTAAGTGTATAAAAGCACGTGCACAGTAACATGCGCTAAGGGTGAAATTCAACCATGTAATCTTTTTTTAAGGCATTTTTTATTACTCTCTGCAAATCAAAAGGTTTAACATTCACTAGGTATTACTATGCCGTTAAACAATTTTGGAAGCCCATATGATGATTCATGTCTAGGGAAAGCTTTGATTTTATTGCTAACATCTGAGTTAATTAGGGGAACACCCGGGATGTTTTTTTAAAAAAGCTCAAAAAAAAACAACTGTTTTCGGGTGTGTAACATCGGGAAAATTTTAAAAAATCACCCAAAGATATCAGGAAAGGGAAAAAAGGTAAACCCCCACAAGGGGATATCCTGCGTGCTTTTTCCGGGATAACCCAAAGGATCCCTTGGGTTAACGTACAAAAAAATTATACACAAGTACAAAAAAGGGGGGGGAATGTCCAGTCACCAAACCGGCTCGGGGAAGGGGACGGGTTCTGTGTCCCAAGTGAAGTCCCTTTGGTCCAAAAAGGTTCAAAAAAAACCCCAAAAAAAACCAAAAGCAAAAGCCCTTTAATGAAGTTTGTGGTGGAAGCGGGGTAAAAATTGTTCATTAAAACAGCAAAACGATACTGAAATCAGCATGGGTGAAAGGGCCACCCCTTCCCGAAGAAGCCATTACTCCAAAAGAAAGTTAAAAAACCCCCAGATTAATTTTTTGTAAATTTTACACGGGAAACAAAGACCTACTTTTTAAAGGGAAAGACATGTCCGTGGCTGACGAAACTAAACTTAAATTTTTTGGCCATAATGCCTTTGGGTTACTTTTGGGGGAAAAAAGGGGGAGAAGCTTGGAACCAAAATAAAAACCCACCACCCCAACTGTGAAACACGGGGGTTTAAAAGCATCATGGGTTGGGGTTGTTTTGGGCTGCAAAAAGGACTGGGGGCACTTCAAAAAAATGGGCCAAAATTCCTCCCAATTTATTTTGAAAAGTTTTGGGTTAAAAAATTTATCCAAAATTTTTTAAACCAAAATTCATAAATTTTAAGGCCAATGAAAATCAGATACAATTGAAGAATGTAAACCCTTTTGACTTTCAGAATAAAAAAAAAGCCTCAAAAAAAATTACTCTCCTTTTATTTGGTTTTTGGAAAACAAAAAATAATTTTGGGTTTTAACCCTAACAAAACCCTAAAATTTGGGGAAAGGTTTTTTCTGATTTAAAGTCAATATTGAAAAAAAACATGCATATGTCTTTTTATTTTTTGTATAAAAACTTTTGGTTTTAACTGTATGTTAAACACTTTACCCAAAATTTTAAAAAAAAGGGGGTGAACTGGAGGGGGTACGAAAGGTCTTTTGCAGCCTGACAAGCTATGTATTATTTTAATTGGGCCCACAAAAAAAGATATATGTCAATTAAACGAAGGGTATAAACTTCAAAAAAAACCAAAACCCCAAAAAACATGGGGAAAGGGTGCTTTTTGTTTCTTTTTTCACCCCACAAAGATTTTTTTTTTTATTTTTGGGGGGTTTGGGGTTGGGGGAAGGGGGAAATCCCAGATGTCCCTTGGCTGTAGGGGCCCCTGAAATTTTTTGATAGTGGCCCTTCCCTTATGCCTCCTCTCACCCCTTTTCAGCAACAAGGTGGCGTATTTTTTTCAGAAGAAGCTAGAGCGGGGGCATTTTTCGGGGGATCGGGGTTTTTTCCCCTATTTTTAAAACCCCAACAGGCACTCAATCAATTCCCTGTAAACAATCATGCATTGCTGTGCTGAGGGGCTCTCCCTGGTGGTGTGTTTCGGGGATTTGAATCCTGATTCCTTGAATCCATCCCAGTCACAACGCCTTACGAGAAAAAAGGAAAAAGCTCTTTGGGTTTTTATCAGATCGGTGTGAACTCCACTTGAGAGGGGGGGTTGTGATTCAATTCTTGGTCCTTTTTTCACAGTTTAAACCCGGTGCTTTTTCCCCGAGGGAAAAAAACCCATGCCGGGGAGCAAAAGTGTGGAAAACCCCCCTTTTTCCAAAAGGTGAATATAAATGCTTTTCCCACCCATTAAAAAATTTATATCTTCATATTAAATATCTAGGTCCTCCCTTTTCATAAAACCCAAACAAAAAAGGTACAAGTTCGGGCATTTTTGGACATATACTTTTGCTAAAACCCCGGGGAAAAACCTACCCCCTTTTTATGGGACAAACTGGGGAAATTTGTGTCCTCATCGGCTTCCTTTTTGTAAGAAAAAAAAAGGGTGTACCAGCAGCATACTTCGTTATACTTTTGTTTGGGTTTTATGGAATAGCTATGGGGTTTAAATATGTTTTCCGAATGCTTTTCCCCAAACTTTTTATGGGGGTTTTACCTGTCTAAATTTAGTTACATAGTTTTTTTCGGTTAAAAAAAAAACATTTGTCCATCAATTCAATCAAGGGTGGGGGAAAATGTGGGTAAAGGGAGGGATTTAAAGGTGTTTGTCTATTTTCCCCTAAAAAACCAAACTTTTTCCGGGCTGGACTAGCTTACAGGCAGGTATTCCACAATTTACAGTTTTTCATAGGGGAAAAAAGGTTTTTTCTCCCTGGAGTTTTGAATTTTTTTTTCCCCCGATAAAAGGGAATTTTCCCTTTTGTCTTTTGAGGGGGCTTCATTGAAAAAATTTTTTCCCCCAAATATTTTTTTGCAGGGACCATTTATAATTTTTAAAATTAAATCATGTCCTCCGGAGCTTTTTTTTCCCTAAGACTAAAAAATTTTAAAAATTCAAAACCTCTCTTCAAACCTTTTGACCCCCATTCCCTTATAATTTTGGTTTTGGCATAAAAAAAAAAGTAAGCAAATTGGGCCCTTTGGGTTTGGGTGAACTTTTAGAAAGTACGGGCCATTTTTACACTGTTTGCCCCTTAAGATTTTTTTGGTATCCTTTGCAATTTTTTCTCCTAGTTTGTATTATTTCACTGTTCTGGTAAATTTGAATTTTCCTACTGAAAACCCATAGGGGTGGCAATGAAAGATTGTCATTGTCCCCATTTTGTCATCAGGGTTTTAATCATTGGATACACTTTTTTATGTTTTAGTTCATCCCCCCAAACCCCTTTTCCCCCTGGGGGGATTTTTGGGTTTAACCCAAAATTAAAGGGAGGTCAAAACACGTTTCAAATTTCTTATAATCATTTTTTTTATGTGATTTGGGAGGGCCAGTCGAGTGGGGTTTCAGGTTCCCGTTTTGGGTTTGTCATTGCGGGGTGGGTGCTCTCCCTTTTGTACATTTGGGCCCTAAATGGAATTACGTCAATTTTGGGGCCTCAGTCCCTAGGGTTTCCATGTTTTTAAGACCATAACCCCCGGGTTAAAACCCATTCAATTGTAAGGCTGTTCAATAATTTGGGGCCCTTTGGGGGAAAATGGAAGCTTGCGGGGATATTATAAATTTTTGGGGAAAGGGAAATTAATTTCTACCAAGTATTTTTTTAATTCAGCGATATTCCCAGGAAAAAATGGGGGAAAAAAATTAAACCCCTTTTAAAATTTAAAAACCCTTTAAATAAAAGCAGTTTAATTTTATCCTCCATTTTTCCCTTTGGTGAATATGGGCTGTATTAAAAAAAATTTTGGAAAAAGGACATTTTGGGGGTTACTTTTCTAAGCTCCGGACGAAATACGTGCCCGTTTTGCCCCCCATTTGAGGCTGAAAGACTTTTTTGGGGTGAGTTGACTTTCGTTTTTTTAAAAACTGCTGATTTTAAAAATTTTCTACACGGGAGAGAAATTTCACAAAAAATCGGGTTTTCAGGCATTTTTTTCAAAATTTGATTTTTATTGAAAAAATAAAACCCAAAAAATATAAAAAAAGGAAATTTTTCAAAAAAAAAAAATAAAAATAACTAAACTGGGACTTTCCAATAGCCCAAATTGGCAAAATCCCTTTTTAACCCCGAGTTGAATACAAAGGATCATTTTTAATTTGTACTAAAATAAGAAAACACGACTAGCACTAGCCTGAAAGTTTAGATTGATAGCTCTAGTGGGCTATACATAAATCTATATATATTTTGTATACTGTATATAAATAAATATAATAATAACAATATTCATAAAATCCTAAATGAGATGGACAAATTCTTTGACCCAGAGCACAAAACAAAGACTCCAATCAGTTTAATAATACATTACAAAAGCTCTTTTTTATCCTCCAGTAGAACAGAGGCACATTCATTATGTTTATTCATTCAGTATGGATATAAATTGGCAACTATTACCAGCCATAGCTACTGCATATTGTACCACTTAGATTGGGAGTGAGCACAGTACCCATGAGCAGGACTGTATTTACTACTAGGCATTGGAGGTTAAATGGAACCTGTCTGCTGTTAAATAAGTGCAGGTTCCTGTTCTCAGTAAAGTGTGCTATGTTGTTTCAAAATAGAACACCCCGTGAAATTGAGCCGGGTACGGGGAGAAGCTGCTGTGGTTGGGAGAGCTGATGTACAGCTTCTCCATACAAACTCAGTTTAACTTTTTTTGGTTGACACATTCGTTTTTTCATCCTTGCCTTGCAAGAGCCATAATTTTTTTTTTAATTTTTCCACCTACCTGGACATATGAGGGCTTTTATTTTGCGGGACAAGAAGTACTTTCTAATAATGTTATTCACTATACTATAGAATAAACTGGGAAACCGCAAAAAAATGCCAAGTGGGACAAAATGTGAAAAAAACGTACTTGTGCCATGTTTGTGGGTTTTTTTTCAGAGTTTTCATTCTCTGTTGTAAATTATGTGTTCTCTGTATTCTGCAGGTTGATACGATTCTAGGAATACCAAACATGTATGGTTTTCATTATGTTTTGGTACCGTAAAAAAATCCAAACATTTTCGACCCTTGAAATTTGCGCCGCGGCGCCATTTTCTGCGACAATAACTTTTTTTGTACTAACACCTATGGACTTGAGTGAGGGTGAATTGTTTGCAGGCTGAAGTGTACTTTATATTGCTACCAGTTTGGGAGACATGCTTTTTTGATAAATTTTATTCCAATTCTTAGAGGACATGAAATGACCAAAAAACGCAATTTTGGCGTTTGGAATTTTTTTTCTTCTATGATGTTCAGCGTACAGGGTAAATGATGTTATATTTTACTAGATCAGACTTTTTCTGATGCAACGATACCAAATATCTGTCACTTTTTTATTTTATTTTATTTGTAAAATGGCAAAAGGCGGGTGATTTGAACTTTTTTTTTTACACATTAAAACATTTTTTTTACTTTAACATTGAGTTCCCCTAGGGTATTTTACCACTAGTAGGTGCAATTGTTTATACAACCTAATGCATTGTAATACAATGCATTAGAGTGTCTACAAAGATGGCAGTTTTACTACTTCCTGCCTGGGGCTTCCAGCTGCCATGTTAATCGATCAAAACCCCGCAATTTCACCACGGGGGCCCAGATCGGAGTGAGGAACAGTGCACGGCACTGTTTTTCATTCATTTAGATGCCTACAGTAGACCATGTTTTCCGCAGCATCTAAAGGGTCAAACAGTGCGGGATTGTGGCAGCACTAGCCCGCGCTGTAACAGTCGGGTGTTAGCTGCAATTAGCAGCTAACACCCGCTGGCATTGTAGCCGCGATCCCTCTGCAAAGCAGCTTGGCGACCTTGGAACGTCCTCATACGTCCAGGGTCATTAAGAGGTTAAAGGTTTTTTTCAAGACTGTTAAAAAAAACCTCCCTACGTCTTCCCACTGTACTAAAATAGAAAGTTACCACATACTCACCTCTCTCACCACCGTTCCAGCAGTGCTAGAGTTCCAGTGTTCCCCACCCCCACAATTTCCTATTCCTCACTCGTGATTTCACAATCATGGATCACATGATGATTCAGCAAATCACTAACCTCTGTGGTCACTTTCTTAAAAGGCAGTTTGGGTTTTTGCATTTTTCATGTGCCCCATGAACATGAGTATCATAGTGGGGGAAACAGGGGGGAAACCGGGTTTACCCCGGGCAATGTCAAAATTGCAGTTTTTTTTTCCCTCAAGAAAGGAATTTAAATGGGAACTGCTATCTTGGTCCCCCCCTTTTTTGCATTATTTAAAAAAAGCATGGGTGTACAAGTATTGCACCCCAAGGGGTTAAAGTACTCTGGGGGGGGATTTGAATGTACAATTTAAAAAATTTTTGAAAAAGTTTTGAAAAAAAAAAAAAAAAAAATTTTTTAAAAGTTCAAATAATTTCCCCTTTTAAATTTTTTTTACAATAAAAAGGGAAAAAATAAAAATTTCTTTAAAAAAAAAAATTCTGATTTTTTTTAACCCCTTACCCCCGGGGACCCGTTTTGGCCTCTCTTCAGGGGCCCCTTTTTTTTGAAATCTGTCATGTGCACTTTATGTGAGAAAAAATTTTTTGACATTTTAAACCCAAACCCCATGTGATTCAGAGATTGTTTTCTGTGACACATTATATTTTAAAGATATTAAGAAATTTTGGCCCCAAAAAATGCTTGTTTATTTATAAAAAATATAAAAAAAAAATCGTGAAAAATTTAAAAAATTTTTTCCCAATTTTTAAATTTTTCCCAAAAATTTTTTTGCATGAAAAGCCCGGGATAGTTATTCCACCCCAAAAATATTTTTATAACTAGCTTTACCCATATGCCCTTGTTTGTATTTTGGCCAAATTTTTTAAATGTTTTTTTTTTTTTTTACGACATTAGGGGGGCTTAGAAATTTAGTAGTAATTTTTCAAATTTTAAAAACAAAATTTGCAAGACACATTTTTTAGGGACCAGTCCAGTTTAAAGGATTTTTGAGTGACCGGTATGTTAGATACCCCCATAAATGACCTAATCAAAGAAACTTCCCCCCTTAAAGTTTTAAAAACCCGCTTTTGGGAAGTTTTTTTAAACTCATTAGGTTTTTTTTCCGGGAATTAAACAAAGGGAAGTGAATTTTAAAAATTTTATTTTTTTTGGGCGATTTTTTTTTTTTATGCATTATTCAAAAGAATACTTTTAAAAGTGATCAGGGAAATGAAAAATTAATTTTGATTCCCC